>JAAWXA010000008.1:29038600-29071263 GCA_038090715.1 Florisuga fusca
CGGGGATTTGCTCTCCGGCGGCCAGGGGAGCGCAGGGGCCGCCGCATGATGAGGGAGCGGTGCGGAACCTCCGGCGGTGCTGGCGGCGGTTCGGGCGGCCCCGCCATGGAGAGGCGGCAGCCGCGTCAGCCCGACTACATGTCCGTCTGCCTCTTCGCAGAGGAGCCCTACCAGAAGCTGGCCATGGAGACGCTGGAGGAGCTCGACTGGTGCTTAGATCAGCTGGAGACCATCCAGACCTACCGTTCCGTCAGCGAGATGGCATCCAACAAGGTGAGCTGAGCGGCGGGGGGATGCGGATGGAGCCCCCGGGGGGACACCTGGATGGAGCCCCCGGGGGCGATGCGGAGCCCGGTGCTCGGTGGGTCTTGACGGGAGAGTAAGTCCCAGGTCCCTCCCGGGGTACGGGGTTGGGGTTTGCCCTGCAGAGGCACGGCCAGAACGAGAACTGGCGTGGGGAGAGCGATCCCCACCGCCGGGCGTGATTTTTAGAAGTAAAAAGGGGATTTCGAGCAACGCCGGTCCCTTCGGAGCTGATATTACCAGGAAACACCGTGAAAACGCCCGCGTTTGACTAATTATCACTTCAGAAGTCAATTATCTTTATTGTTGTCTGTCCGTAATGATGGTAAACTCTAAACATTGTGGTGCGTTATTTGATTACTGTTTTGTCTTTGGGTTAAAGTGTTTAATTTTGGTTTTAATGTGATGGGCTGGCTCTGCACCGCTGCCAGCCCCTGAGGAGGCTGCGAAGTTAAGGCTGGTGCCGGGGGAATGAGCTGCTCGGGACATTTCTTAACTTTTTTTTAACGCGCCGTGGGGACAAAAAAGGGGATTTTTTTTTTTTTTTTTTTTTTTTGAGTTCCTCTGCCAGGCGTCAGGTGCTAAAATAAAGCAAGAGGAGTAACGCTGTGCTGAAAAGTCAGAAAAGCAGAAGTGAGGAGAGAAAGCGAAACGCCTTCCCGCAGCTTTTGGAAGCTGCTGCTGGTTCCCGCTGCCCTTCTTGCCGAAATTTCCCTGGAGCATCTCCCCAGCTCCAGTCCTTCATGTGCCGGGAGCCGCTCCCTGCCCCGGGGCCGCCTCCCCGCTCGCATCCTGGGGCACCGCTTGGCTGCCCGCGGAGCCTTCACACCTCCGGGACAGGCTGCCTGCTCCCCGGCCCCGATTTGCCCCTGTTCTAAGTTGGTTTTATCCCAGATTTTTTGCAAGCTGTCCAATAGAGCAGGGCGTGCAGTCCCAGGAGGGAGTTGTTCCCTCTTTGGGATGAGTGCTTGGTCCTCTCCATCCAGCCCGTTGCCATGGTTAAAGCCTCTCCTGAGTTGGGACTGCACCAACACCATGTTATTATTTATTTATCGATTTATTTATTGATTGGTTGATTTATTTTTCATAATTAATGAAATCGGAAATAGATGAATCGTAAAATGATTTTATGGGGGGGAAAAAAACCAAAAACCCAAGCAGAGAAACCCCTGCATTATTGCAGCTTCCTCCTCTGTCAGTGATTACCACGACGTGCAGGGGCTAAGGAAGCAATAAAAGTTTTATAGAGCGAGCTTTCAAGAAAGGAATATTATTTTTTTTTTCTGTCGAGTTTGTGTTGAGGGAAGCCAGGGTGAAAGTTGAGAAGAGCTTAGGCTGCAGAGAAGGATGCACCTCCAGCGTGGAGGCTGATGTCCGTGGAGATGAATTCTTTTTTCTTTTGAGTGCCAAACCTGAAGCTGTGAAGGTGAACTTAATTGCTTTTTGGGGTAATTAAAAGCTGTGATCCCTCAGTGTGCAAATGGTTTAGAGCTGCATTGAGCAAAAAAAAAAAAACAAGAACAAACCAAAAACTTCCCAAAACTTTGTTCTTTCATAACCACTTTCTGCAATGTCTGCGTTTTTTTGGTCAACCTCCAGCATCGTTTTCATCTGTGCAAGAAAAAAGAGTAAGATGGCCTCACACCTCACTTTCCTACTCTCTGCAGCTGTAAATATTGACCCAGATGGGTTTGGGGCTTTGTGGCTTTTGGGTTTTGGTGGCAGCTGTCCATCCGGGCTGCAGGGGGATGTAGCACTCTGAGGAGGAGGCTGCACCACAGGTCCTTACTTGGTCAGGTCTTTGCTTTCACCAAGGATCCCCCCCACTCAGCTGCCTGCTTCGGTCAGAAAGCCTTGAAATTTGTCACCAGTAAACAGCAAAAAGCAGGCAGCTGTTTTGAAAACAGGATGCTGGGGGCTCCTCATTATTAAAAGAAAAAAGAAGAAAAAAACCAACAAAACCCAAAACAACAAAACGGAAAGAGAAACGGTGTAGATAGGAAGAAAGCAACCAAGGCTCAGCATGCTCCCAGTGCAAGAGCAGTATGAACAGTGACCTATCTTCCTGACCTCCCCTCTCCCTGGGTTCCTGGCCCCACGCCACCCAAGCCAAACTACGTCAGTGGGGACTGATAGTAGGCATGGCACAGCTGTTGCAAGTGTGACTCGAATTTCCTGTCTCCTTCCTGACAGACGTAGTTTAGAAAATCCAGAGTTGCAACAACAGCCAGGCAGGCAGGCAGGCAGGCAGGGAGGAGGATCTCAGCAGACGTGTTGGCTTGGCTGACTCGCCCAAGCCCTGCACCCAAAAGGAATCAGCATCCTGGCTTCTAAGCTGATGGTTTTTGGAAAACATCAGTGAAAAAAAACATGTGCGTATACTACTTTTTCATTTCCCCCCCCTCCAAGATGGGAGTTAATCACAGGCAAGGTGAGGAAAGGAGCAGCTGATCTCACTGCCCAGTGGTGCTGCTGACACTGGGAGCAAGGGTTGGGGACACAAGTGGCAAAGAGGGGAGCTGTGGTCCCTGGGGGGGCTGTCACCCACGTCTGTGGGTCCTGACATCCTACCAGAGCTGTGTCTGATCTGCAGACCAGTCCCTTGCCAGCTGCCAGCTTCTGACCATGCACAGTGCCCTTAACTTTATAAATCAGAGGGAAAAAACCCTGCCTGACTGCAGAGAGTGCAACTGGCATGAAGTTGATCTTCCTAACACCATCCTAATCTTTAAGCAGTTTACAGGCACTGCAGCTTTGTAGTGCAGCCAAGTTCCCTGTCAAGTTCTGTAGGCACTCGGCAGCCAACCACACAGATTTACATTATTGTAACATGTAAATCCTTTTTTTTCTTATTTGCATTTATCACCCTGTCCAGCTTCCAACTCAGGCAACTGCTGTGTTCTGTGGAGGATCTGTGGGTCACAGGCCTGCTGATAAAGAGGAGGTATTTCTTCTTGTGGTGACCACCCTATAGGGCTGTGTTGGGCATTAGGCAGCTGCTGCTGCTCCTGCAGACGGAAGCACAGGACCCCTTGGCTCTTATTTCCTAATAAAGCCTTTGGGATCAGGGAAGGAGGCCATGCTCAGTGCATCCATCCCTCAAATAATGAAAAAATGAGTATTTTGCCCATTTGAAATGCTGGGTTTGCCAGCTCCTAGTTTTCATGGGGTTGTCATAGCATGGAAATGAAGGGTGGAAAAAATACATTATTTCTCAAGAGCTGCCTGCCTGTCCATGCAGGATCCAGCCCAGATCACACGTAAAAGGGCAATATCTGAATGGACCTAAGCAGCACCTTGCCATCTCCATAAATGACACCAGTCTTACTTGGAGCTTTCTCCAGTCCCTGGATATTCCAGTTTTGAGCGAGACAGAGTCGTGGTCACCAGGGTGCCTGCCTCGTGCTCTGGTGACTTCCAAAACCCCCTTCTCTCTTCAGACCATCCCCTGGGGCACTCTTCCCTGCCAGCACTGCAGAGCAAATCCTTTAAACTCTCTTATTTCAGCTCTTAAAGGTGTCCCAGTTACCCCCAGTGCTGAATAACACAACTGGGATGCTGCCACCCGAGGCCGTTGCCAGCGGCACCGCAGGGCTCCCCGCTCCTATCTTGGTCTCTTGCGAGCCAGAAGCCACCAAGATAAACATAACTGATTCTGTGTTGCTTGTGTTTCAAAGGGCATTTCGGTCAGAAAAGAGGAGCAAGGCCACACCTAGCTTTCAGGAGGCAGTGGCTTAAATAAACATCTGGATGCTAATGTAAACTCCCGAGGTCGGTGGTGGAGGTCGAGCACGGCGCGGGGCCAAGTGCCAGCAGCGTATGTGCCGGGCTGCACAGCCTCCCCGCTGGCTCTGTCCCTCCATCACCCCTAAATCTTCTCCTCTTCCTACGTGCTGTTTCCCTTCAGTGGTGCCGAGCTGTTTAGTCTTTCACTTGCTTGTGCTGTCACTTCCTTTGTTTAAAATATGCTTTTAAAACCAGCCGGGGCGCCGCACAAAGAGGGGTTTGTTCGCTGGTGCAGCAGCCAGCCAGACAAAGAGACTTCCACCTCTCTTGTTTTTACAAGCTGGGGTGAATCATCAACCTATTCCCCTCATCCCAGAGGATTTGCCTTAAGGAAACAGGGGATCCATAACTGAGCACCTGGGAGAGGGCTCCACCGGTTGGGCAGCCCCTGGCATCGCTCTGCGTGGTCCCTGCAGAGCCCTCAGCGTTGCCCTGTGTCAGGTTTGACTGTTTCCTGCCCGTGGAGCAGGACACTGGATGATCAGCATGCTCCACCAGATCTGTGGTAGGAGCTGTTGGTAGCTGAGGTTGGGAATATTCACTCCCATCTTTCCTTTATCTGATGGCATGTGGCTGGTGGGGAGGATGTCCTTGCTGCAGAGGAGAGGGAGCAGCGCTTCGGAAAGCGGAGCTGCCTGTGATGCAGGAGCCAGGTCTTTTGACAGGGACATTTGGGAGTGGTGAAGGTGAGGTTGCAGTGAGGAGGAGCCAGTCTGGGCTCTGCAGCAGACTCTGAAACCCCTCAAAGCTTCTCATGGATGTTTCATGACTTGAGGAGCTGGCTCTGAGTCATCTGTGCAGCAGATGCACAGATGCACACCACTGTCATCAATGGTCTTTTAGGGTAGCTGCTCCATATCCATCCTATTCCTCCTCCCTTGCCTTTGGCCTCTAAAATCAATCATTCTGATGATATCAAATATGTAGTAAGAGTGGGGTGGAATAGTGGGCCCAGACTTGGGCTTATTTAAGGATCTAATAGTTTGGTCTGGTGAGCCTTCTGGGCTGCCAGTTTCCAGTTATCTTAGTTAAACTGATGCAAATATTTAAAAAAAAAAAAAAATTGGAAAGCTGCCCCCAGTGTCTGTGAAGAGTGCCAGTGCCACCACTGGAGACACTTTTAGAGCAAAGTGACTTTGTGTGGTGGATGTTCCTGATCCTCTGGGACTGGTGCTGTAAGCAGGTGGGAAGAGCCCGTGGGAGGGTGATCCCAGGGCCACCCATCACCCCTGCTGCTGGTGCACACCTTAGGGAGCCACAGCAGAGAGGAAGGCTTTGGGGCTTGGCTTTTACTGCAAACCCATTTTCCCTGGAGCCTTTCTGAGGAGCTGCCACCCTCTGGGATGTGCCCAGGTCCTTCCACTGTGTCCTTCCAACGTTTCTGCTTGTACTGGGATGTGATGGGTTTTGAAGTTCTGCATTCTCAGACTTCTACGTATAACCCAGTAGGGTGGGGCTTAAATAAATAGTAGCTCAAAGGCAGGTTCAAAATGAATCATGATTTGAGGGCAGGAGTAGAGAGTGACTAACTGTTCAGAGCAGTGACTTTTCTGGAAGTGAAGCAAGGATACTGGAGACAGACAAAATCCCAGAGCAGCAGCAGCAGCATCTCTTGGGGTGGGAGCTGGCTGTGAAGGATTTAAAAGTAGGACTTCATCTTTGGAGCAGTCCTGATTTTGTGGACCAGGCTGATTTACACGTGTAGCCTGACTCCAAACTCCTCCTCTTTTTTTTTTTTTTTAATCCAGGTGCAGAGCAACTGCTTTTGGTGGGGCAGCTGATGATCAAAATATTTGCACTAAGTGAATCTTAATTGAAAGGTGTTGTGTTATCGGAGCCAAAACATGTTGTGGAGATGTCTTGGTTTGAAGGCTCATCTGTCAGAGCTCTTAGGGGGAGAGATGCCTCTGATTAAAGCCTTTGCTCTGTATTTAAAGCAAACAAACAAGAAGTGCCTCACCTTGCTGCTGGCTTAGCACAGCTGGGCAAATGCTACATCAGAATTATTCTGCACATCATTTGCCTATCTCTCTGTGAGAAGGATTTTTTCATTTAGGTATATTTACATTAATTAGTGTGTTCCGTATGGTTTTGGTGCTTGCATTAGGCTCATTTGCATTTTGGCAGGACCCACTGCCACGTGTTTGGGTTTTTTTTGGGGGGGGGGATACCGTGTTGTAGAGCTACACTGACTTCTTCCCAGGACTTCCTCCGTGTCCTGTGTTTTCTGAAGCAAACAGATTTCTGCTGCTGAAAAGTTGCCAGATTTTTTCTCATCGTGAAAAGTCAGCTCAGGGCACAAAGTTATTTGAATTTTCCAAAGCCTGTTCTCCTACTCAGGTAAAAACCCCAGTTGGATTTGCCTAAATGATGACTGCAGAGCCTGGCTCAAATTTAAATTAAATTTAAATTGCTGCTTCGTACGATTAACCAAATCCTGGCTCTAATTGCCTGGCTCTCTTGTCAGATGACAAATGCTCTTCTCTCGCAGTTGTTTTATGCTGAAGAATGAGAATACCATCCAAATGTCCAGCATCTCCTCAGGGCTGTGCCTGAGGGAGCAGGGGTGCCTCTGCCTGCCCTGGCAGGAGAAGCAGTCAGGGAGGCTCTCTGGTTTGTGGGCTCTCTCTGTGCAGCCCTTTGGCCCCCGAGGCCTCAGCAGTGTGGTTTCCATGGGTGTGACTGATACAAGATTCTGGTCCGAGATCTGCAGCCTTCTGGAGCACTATCTGCTCTCCAGGCCACAGATGTTGTCAGCTGCATCAGGTCTTTTTCTTTAATCAACTTGATGGCAACAAACAAGCTGCTGTAGGTTTTAATTTTAATTTTGCTGTTGCTTCCTCGCCTTCAGCTTGGGCTGATGCTCAGCAGCTCTTCTTCCTGCTTTTCCTTTTTGCAGTGAACACCACAAGCATTGTTCCACCTGGTACAACCTGAGGAAGGTGATTTTGCAGGGCTTGCTTCTGGTTTTATTAACCCCTCACTTGTCAGAGTGAATAGAAGCAGGGCAGGGATGGCACACGGGTGTGTGGTGGCTCACCACGCTGCCCTCAGCTGCTCTGGGAGAGGTGGTGTGAGTGTCAGGAGTTCTCCCTTGCCATCTGGAGAAGGAAGGAGTCGTCCTCCTTCCAGTGCAATGGTTTTTGGTGTGAGGTGCACAGAGTGCTCTTCCCAGGGGGTTGCTGCCAGCTTCCCAGTGGTTGAGGGCTCTTCTCATGTGCAGTTGGGTACCTACTGGTTAGGAAATCCATCCAAAATCCAATCAGCTGACATGGGGAGTCTGGATACAGTTGCATGTATTAATTGACTAGAAAAACTTTCTCTTAAGCATAGGAAGAGTAGTTTGGATGAAGCAGAAGCCAACCTGAGCCTCTTATGAATGTCTATAAATATCTGAGGGGTGGGTGGCCAGAGGATGAGGGCAATCTCTTCTCAGTGCTGCCCTGTGATAGGAGAAGGAGTAATGGGCTGAAGGTAGAACAGAGGAAGTTCCACCTCAAGATGAGGAGAAACTTCTGGACTGTGAGGGTGAGGGAGCCCTGGCCCAGGCTGCCCAGAGAGGTGCTGGAGTCTCCTTCTCTGGAGCCTTTCCAGCCCCCCTGGATGTGTTCTGTGTGCCCTGCCCTGGGGGATCCTGCTGGGGCAGGGGGGTTGGGCTGGATCAGCTCTAGAGGACCCTTCCAACCCTTAACATTCTGGGATTCTGTGGTTCCTCTGGACCAACTCAGAGCTTCAGGCTGGGCCACCACCCAAAGAGACACACAAGGTGAGCTTTGTCACCCACACACCGTGAGGTCTTGAGTGCTCAGTCCTGGTATTTCCTATGGATTCAGTCAAACATAAATCCAACCCAAGAACTGTTGGGTACCAAACAGGGTGGTACTGGAGACACCAAGACCTGAATTCCTCGTCCGTAGGTGCTGCAGGACTGCCCCAGCCAGGGAGGAGGGAAGCAGATTTGTCCCTGCAGGGTATGGCAGGGATTTGCTCCTGGTGCCAACAAAAACTCAGGCAGGCACACCTTACAAACACATGACACATCCATTTTCAGGAAAGTAAACGGGGTGGTTTCTCCATGACCTTACTGATTCCCCAGCTTCGGGTGGAGGGTTTTTTATTTTTTTCCCTTCTGCCTTCCCAGTTCCCAGCAAGTGAGTAACGTGCCCTGAGCCTGCTTTCAAATAAGGAAACTCAGTATCATTTCTGAGCAGTGCTAATTCAGGGTGCTTTCCTTGGGCAGGATCCGATGGGGAGCTTTTCCTTTCCGGCATTTTAATGCAATTTGCATGTTTTGAGTCTCATTTGTCTGGAAATGAGCTGGAAAGGTAGGGGTGCTAAGCCTCCTGCTCCAGGTTCCACTCATCACTTTCTAAGCCCCGTGTTGTGTAAATCTGTCCCACCCGAGGGAGGTTCTGCTGCTTTCAGAAATGCTAAACTTCACGGGGGTAAAATCTGAATATTGTTCTGTCTACATCAGATAGATGTTGTTGCTTTCATGAGCAGCCACATGCTGATTTATGGCAACATGCTATTTATTTATCAACATTTACATTGTGGATTTTTAAATTATTCTAATAACATAAGGCCAACAAGTTGGTCATGATGTTACTCCTTTAAAGTCTTCCTTTGAACGTGTCTATAAATCACCTCTCCTTTGATGTGAAATTGGAGATTTCATAACTGCCTGTTTACTTTTTGGTTTAAAAAATAAGCTGAAGGGAAAACAAAACAAAACCAGAAAAAAACCCCAAAAACAAATAGTACTTTGTATCTCATTAAAAATAGTTTCTAGCACATTAAAAACTGTATTGTTTTAGGAAACAACAAGTGAAGGAGTTGCAAAAGCATTTGATTTTTTTTTTAATGACTGATAGCTGACTGCAACTATTCTGCTTTTCTTCAGGCACTGGAATATGTCCACAAGCTTCCTTCCTTTGGTACTGATTAGTGTGAATTTTTGTCTTTAAACATTTAAAAGTGCCTTCCCATCATCCTTCCCAAGGAAAACCAACAGAAATTATGAATTAACAAGGGCAGCTGCAAATTTATTTAATGGAGGCCTTTCTGTAGGAGAGGTAACATCAGGAAAGCCCAGATAAGCCATCAGGTGACTGCTCCTAGAAATTAAAGGTTTCAAACTCTTTTTGACTTGTGAACTTTTTGGGAAACAGAAGCAGGAGGCGTTTCAAATTTAATCTGAGGGGAAAAAACAGTCATGAAGAATTACTTTCAGCCAGGTGGTGTGCCAGAGATCTGCATCCCCATCTCTGCCTGTGTCAGGAGTGTTTGGCACCCACAGCTGTCCCAGAGCACCCAGCTCCCACCCTTCCTTGTCCTGTGCTTGGGCACCATCCTGATTCCAAGATTTTTTTTCTGCCCAGGGGTGTCCCCGTGTCGTACAGGAACAAGGAATCCAGGTCAGGATAGCTTTTACAAATATTCCTTGTAGCTTCCCAAACACAGGTGATGAGATTAATCACTTAAAAAAAAAAAACAAACCACCACCAACAAACTAAACTAACTCTGCTGCAGCACCTGTGTGCCACATCCACTCCCTGCAGGCTGCAGCCAAACCTTGCACGGTCTGTCTGCCCTGGCTGCCGCGTACACGCGTGAGTAATTTCCCTCCTCTGTGGAAATAATTTCCGGCTGGACTCTTGGCTCCCGCTCCATCAGACGGGCAGGTGAGTGTCAGCTCTGCCCACCTCCCCCTGCCTGGGTGTCCCTGTTCTTATTCCCAGGAGAATTGCTGTCCAGAGGGCTGGAGTCCCACCAACAGTTTAATTGCGCCTCTGGAACCGAAGCGGTTTCCCCGGGTGGTTGAGCCGAGGAGGAGTCATCCCAGCTGCCTTTGCCTGGAAATCAAAGGGGAAAGCAACCCTGGGAGCACAAATCCTTTTGTTCTGAGGATTTCGAGGAGTGAGGGATGTCATGCTTGCGTCAGCAGGGTGGGTCACCAGGAACAGGGTTTATAAACAGCTTTACACGCTGGAGATCTGCACCGAGATTCCTCCATCAAAGTGTGGGGTGGGACCCCACTCTCCAGAGGTACTCTGGAGAGCCCCACAGCATCTTAGCAGCTCTTTTATCTTCAAATTGCCCTCAGCTCCTGCCAGTGACTGAAACTTTTTTGTTTTTTAAGCAGCCTCTTTGCATAAGGACTCTTGGCCTCAGGGAACCCCAGCTGGTATAAATCAACTTCAAAGGATTTTTACATCAGCAGTAGATACGTCCTCCTGTCTGTGTTCTCCTTGTAAAGCTCCAGGAACACCTCCAATGCCCTGCTCCAAAGGGAAATAGGAACAGGAATAACAACAGGACTGTCACTGGAGTGGCCAAGAACCATTTGTGCCTTGGCCTGGCTCTTTCTAACCTTCTGGGGAGAGGATGAGAGTTGTTTCTTCCATAAAGACCAAGAAAGGTGGGCAACGAGGCTGTGAAGGGACTTGAGGGAAAGTCTTAGGAGGAGAGGCTGAGGGAGCTGGGGTTGTTCAACTTGGAGAAAGGGAGACTCAGGGGGAACTTTTATCACTCTCTACAACTCCCTGAAGGCAGGTTGTAGTCAGGTAGGGGTTGGGCTCTCCTCCCAGGCAACTAGGAGAGGTTTAGGTTGGATATCAGGGAGCACTTCCTCATGGAGAGGATGATCAGACATCAGGATGGGCTCCACCATCCCTGGAGGTGTTTAAGGTAAGGCTGATGTGGCACTCAGTGCCATGCTTTAGCTGGTGTGGTGGGGTTAGGTCATAGGCTGGACTTGATGAGCTCAGAGGTCCTTTCCAGCCTCAGTGATTCTGATTCCCACAGGGAAGATTTCCCCTGGGGCAGATTTCCCACCTGTGGCTGGATGCTGCCCTGGACTCCAGCCCATACCACACGTGGTGGTGGCCCAGTGTGATTGCACTCCTAAACCAGGCAAATCCTATCATCAGCTAGGCCAATTTTCCTCCCTCTTCACAAAATGATGGTGAGTGAGCTTTGCCTGCAGAGCATTTGGTCTGGAGGGGGTGAAGGACCAAGCTGCCCCGTGGCTGAAAGAGCTGCCACACACCCAGTGCCAATGCCACCACGGAGGTCCCCGTGGAGCCTGGTGCTGGGGTCAGTGCTCAGCCCTGTGCTGCTGACAAAGAAGAACAAGCAAAAAATGGTCTTGATGGTACAGAGAAAACTGCTGAGCAGCCTGGGTGCAGTGTGGGCAGCTGGGGTGGGAACTGGGAGGGAACTTTCCCAGTGGTAATCAAGGAAATCGCCGCATGCACGCAGGGGTGGAAAGAAACTGTGATTCCCTCCACCAGGGAACGGATGAAAAAAAGGGTCACGGCTGCTAATCAGGGAATGATTCAATTTCTGGGAGCCTTAATTTGGTTCAGATGAGTTCTGCAGTGACTTCTGAGCCTGCGGAAGAGGAAAACTCCAGGCGGTGCAATGGCTTTTTCTCACACAACCCTCCAGATGGTTTTGGAGCTCTGTAACTCGCAGGGGAGCTCAGTTGGCCCTCCATGTGTGTTTGGTTATTAACAGTGTCACTTGGAGCATCATCATACTTAGATTATCAGCACTTTTCTCACCAAGCTGAACGTGCTTGTTGCTCACTCTTGTGATCCCCGTTTGGGGTAGAAGGAAGCCCCTGATTTTGTCCTGATTTTGCTTCTTTTGAAAGGGAAAACCCCTCCAGCCAGGGTGAGCATCCCCCCCCCGTGTCCATCCTCATGTGCACACACACGTGTTCTTCCTCCTGCCTCCCTTCCCTGCAGCACAATGAGGTTATCAGAGCTCTTCTCCTTCACCCAGGCACCAGGATGATTATTAATAATGGAAATAACAGCACGTGTCTAGACCTTGCTGCTGGGAATTATCGGCAGTGCCAAGCTGAGGGCTGTGCACCAGCTCATTAAAGCACTCACACTTCTCTTTGCTTCATGGCCGAGCAGTCAGTCTCTTCTCCTTGCTGGAGAGCCTGCAATCTGTTTGGTTTCACCCTCAGCTGTCAGATCGATTTAAGGAAGGGCTGGCTGGGGAGGTTTGCAGATGACATCAGGCACTGATGAGGCAGCAGCAGCAGAGTGCTCCCTCCCTGCAGGCAAACGGCAAAGCACCTCCCCAGGAGGCAGCGTCACTCCAGAGCATCCTGGAAGCTCAGGAAGAATCCCAAATCCACCCCCACAAACTTTTTGTGGTTTGGGTTGGGTTTTTTTTAAATTTTTTTTTTTTTTCTTATTAAAGGGGGTGGTGTTATTAAGTAAATCCCTCTTAGGTGCCAGCATTGGGGTGGTAAATCACAGTCAACTTTGCAGATCCCTGCGGGTGCACTCAGAGCACCGTGGGTGTCTCAGCTGGGTTTGGCCCCCATAGTCCTAGGAGCAGAGCTGTAATACTGGTGTCTGTGCTTAAAAAAGGTGGCTGATCAAAGGCCTGGAAAAGCAAGGCAGATGAGGGCTGTTGGAGGAGATGAAGGGCAGAGATTTCTAGTTAAAAACATCAGACAGGAGAATCCCAAGGTCTTTTTTTATCTGTGCTCATCTCTAGTGCAGATGGCTTGGGTGACCTTGTGGAAGCCATTTAATTGCTTTGTGCCTCTGTGGAAAGGCAGCAGCTCCCCTCTGTACTTTATGAAGCCACTTGTGAGGTAAAGGCATTTTTTTCAGCTCTTTGTCCACCACTTGGGATGATTTGTCAGCAAGGGCGGTTGGATGGAAAAACTCAAATGATTCAACGTCGTTTGAAAGTTGTTTGTGTGATCATCTGATGATGGTGTTTTCCTTGTGAAGATAAAGGTCTGGGATCCAGGGAAATGTTTCAGCACATGCTTCACTCCCAAGTCTGTGGGAGGGCTCACGTGTTGGTGGCTGGTGCTTGTGACCAGCAAAAATACGTCACTGGGAGGAAGGGTAGGGTCAGAGCTCTCCTCCTCTCCCACGGGCTTTCTCCTGCTTGGTTCCTGAGTCCTTGGTTCCTAAGTCCTTCCCTTAAGGACTTTCAAACAGGCTTTTGTCTCTCTCTCTTGGTATGAAGTTCAGTGGACACCCTGGAAGCCAGAGGCCGTGACACAGTGCTGTGGGGTGGCCTCCTGGGCAATGGAGACCTTTTACATCCTGCCTGTGTCCCATGAGAGGGGCATCCTTCACCCCCTGCTCCTGCCTGTATCCCATGAGACAGCATTTACAGGCCTGGCATTGAAGTGTAATATTCCCACTGTCAGGACAAGGCAGGTTGCTGCCAGGGAAGACAGCAGAGGTGGTGGTGGTACAGCCTGAGCAGACAGCACCCCATCTGTGGCCTGCACACGTGGTAAAAGGGAGGCAGCATCAGCTTTCTACCTCTGATAATCATGAGAGAAGAAGGTGCTCTCTGTGTTTCTCACAGCTGAGCTGAGTCCCACCTGGATGGTGCTGAGCCATTCCTGGTCCAGCAGGGTGGGATTTTCCTGGTACTGAGTGCTGGTCCAGCAGGGAGCTGCAGGCTTTGCCCCCAGCACACCAGGAAGCCTCATGGCATCTCGCTGAGCGAGGCTGAAATCATTTCAGGAAGGCAGTCACAGCTAGGAAATGATTCTTGAGCAGAGACTGCACTTTTATTTGAGGCACCCTGGCTGTGTGTGACAGCCAACAGTCACCAAGGACGTCCTGGAGCAGTGGTGTGCTGGGCTTCTGAGTTGATGCTGAAAGGGCAGCTGCAGCTTCCTAACGCAGTGATCATGTTTCAGTGGAAAAGAGAAATCAAAAGACTGCTTAAAGCTTGAAGTTGGGGTCGGGAATGCTTCCTGCTAGGGAGGAATCCACTGATGCCAGACTGACGTCGCAGATTTAAAGGTTGTCCTTAGTTTGTGCCTTTCAGCTGAAAAATATTTTCAGTTTGTAAAGGTAGAATTTGCAGCTTTTGGCCCTTCACCACGTAGAGGGAAGAAGTGAGCACACTAAAAATGTGAAAAATGACGTTTCTAAAAATCTGTGGATGAACCCCTGCGTTGGAACCCGTCTGTCTCTGCAGTGAAGAGGAGGAAAACAAAGCAAGGATGGAAAAGGGACTCCTGTGTACTTTTGGCTTATTTAAACACGCAGTGAGCTTCCTCCATTTTAATCTTCCTTCTAAAAAAAGATGGCTGTGTCACTGAGACTGGCAGCCCCTCAGAAACCAGCCTCATTTTTTTGTTGCTGCTGCTGATTTTCTTCCTCTTGTTGTACAGTTCAGCTGAGCAAGGCTGATGTGGAGCAGGGACCCCCCTTTCAGCCAACTAAGCAGCCAGGAGGATTCATAATTCATAAGCCCTTCCAGCCACCCAGCTGGACCCGTTTGGATTAGCTCTCATTTCTTCCTGCAATCCCTGATTTCATTATTCTCTCTCCTGCGAGCGAATACACCCACGTTCAGCCCTCTCTGCAAAGATGCTGTGCCAGGCTTGGCTTTGTCTGGGATTAGCCACTGCCGGGCTTTGGGGGGGATCTCTCTGCCTTTGATGAATGCTGATTTGGGTTTTGGTGTGGGGTTTTTTTTTTTTATTGGCTGGGGAAAGGGGGGTGTCCGAGGAGCTCTCCTGCCTGACCGGCGATTTCTCCGGGAGGATTTGTGGACGCTGGTGTGGAGTTTTCCAAAATGCCTGAAGCAAACTATTTGTTATCTGTATCTTGGGGTTATATTAAGGTGGGTTACATACCTGAAGGATGAGAAATGGCTGTTGGATTTTTATTTATATTTTTGTGTGTGTGTCTGAGTGTGTGTGTGTGTGCTGTGTTGCTTGGATAAAACCTTTATGAGGAAAATATGCTTCTGAAATGGTTCTTGATGTGTACTGTATGGCTTGAGAGGAACATACGTGTGTGCTGTGCATGCAGTGAACATGTATGGAATCTTTTCTCTCTCTCCTTTGGGAATTCACCGTTGCGGGATAAAATGATGCAGCAGGGAAAACGCGTGCTTGGAAGCTGAGGAAGGTCAGAGCATGTATAGCTGGGTGAAGAAATGCTCAAAACCTTTTACTGTAATGATCCAAGCAGATTTATGGCATAGTCCTGTTCTGAAGATATATGCAGTTGTCTTGTCCTTGCATAATTCAAAATGGGAGCAAACTTGGAAAATTCAGGACACACACAACAACAACAACAACAAAAAAAAGGTTACGGGATGGAGAATTTAAAAGCAGTGCAAGAATTTGATCTTGCAGAGAGGTTACCTGAAACATTTATCTTTTCATTTTTACAGTGAAAACTAATAGGTATCTTTGGAGGAAATGAATTTTTGTAGCTTAGTGTATTGAAAAGAAATATCTAGTCCTGATGCTGCCAAACAGCACCTAAATGAAACCATATGTCCCTGACACCGTTCCAGCTGTCTCCAGGATTTTGCTTTCAGCATCTTTGCTTGTGGACCTCCCTGTGATAAAGCTGTATTAATTTGGAAAAAAATTAGGAAAAAAGCAGTCAGAAAAAATGAAAAATGACATCTTTGTGTTTGTGCTCTTCCCCTCCCAGTTCAAGAGGATGCTGAACCGGGAGCTGACACACCTCTCCGAGATGAGCCGTTCCGGCAACCAGGTGTCTGAGTACATTTCCAACACTTTCCTGGGTAAGGTGGCATGTTCCAAGCCTTTGGGTGACTCAATTAGAACAAATAACAGCAGCCTCAACCCCCCTGGCTGATACTTGTGCCCAGGTTTCCTTTGGGGCAGGGCAGTACAGAAATGGGATTTTTTTGCACTTTCAAAATGGGTTTGGGGCGGAAAACAAGGTGGTGTTTGAGTAAGTCTGTCCACAGATGAATCCCCTTGGCAAATCAAAAGAGTTTTCTGTTCAGCCTGAGCTAAGCTATTGGTAGCTGCCTTATGCAATGTTTGATTTCTCTGGTGACCTTACAGAAAGGACAAAGTCACACAATCCCAACTGCACACTCTCATCCTTGCAACCGCTGCATCTTTCCCCTTCAGAGACAGGGATTGAAATGAGTAGGTTCAGCCCAGATATTTTACAGATTATTCTGTGTGTATTTTCCTTTTTTGCCGTGGAAGTCAGAATATAAAGAGCAAAGAGAATATTTTGCATGTCACTGGTTTAGTTGGAGCTCGTTGGGCTCCTGACATGAACAAATCCTCTGCGTTTACGAAATGTATTACTCCGAAAAATAGAAATTTCTGTCTTGTCAAGCAGCTTTAGAATCTGTCCCCACTTGCATATAAACCAAAGCTCTAGCACAAGGTCCCCATCAACATATCCCAGACCCCAGCAGCTTCAAGTGCTGAGTGTCTGTGGGGTTCTGGAGCTGCCGGGGCCCTCGTGTCCCGCAGTTGGGATGCCCCAGAGCGCGCTCGCCGTCTGACACACCTTTATTCCCATTAAGGGATTTTAAAGTGATTTCAGCAGCCAGTTGCCACTGGAACTCCTGCGTGCATTTAGGACACATCACATCATGAATAATCCATCTAAGTCTGTAGCTGCTTTGATGGCTGATAAGCCATCAGCCCTGGCTTATCACTCAGCTTACTTGTGACATCCAGAACGTGACAATAGAGGGACCCACGATCTGGAGCTGCAAGTGGCTGCTCAGCTGATGGGGCTGTGTTGTTCCCCGTGCTCAGGCTGGGTCAGGCAGCTGCATTTCCCTTTGAAGGTCTTGCCAATGGTCTCCCTGATGCCTGTGCTGCTGCTTCTCACCTATTCTGTGATGGTGACGTCCTTGTCCTCTCTGTTCTGTGGCACTGTGAGGGCCACTCAGCCACTCAGGGCCACGTTCATGCCAAGTGGTGCAGGCTCTCCAGATTGGGCCAGATTGCAACTTGATTGCTCACATTAAAAAGAAACGAATAAAGCTTTTAAAAGGATCTCCAGAGCCCTTTTTTTCTTTTTTTAAGGAAGTCATGCTGTTACATTTTTATGAATTACTCTTTCCTCCATACAATTTGGTCCAAAATTCGATGAAGACACAAAATAAGAGGAATCTACAGCTGAGGAGGTTGAACAGACAGAAAGAAAAAAAAAAAAAAGAAATCTGTGGCTAGGATATTAATTTGTCTCCAGTATTTGTTAGATGAGGGAAACTTACAGATATTAAAACCAGATCACATGACTTCATTCAGTCTCTTATTGAATGAGCTGAGGAAGGCACCCAGAAGCCATGTCCTCTGCTAGTCCTGCAGTCACCCATTGGTCCCTGGGAGCAAGGACACCAGCTCTAGATCTATGCAAAGGACTAGAGATGAAAAAATGGTGGTTTTCTCAGTGGCCACATGACCTCAACAGGGGGTGTCATGCTGGCCTTCCAGCACATGCCCCTTCCTAAAGGGTGAGGGATGTTGGTGATGCTGCCACCACTGTGGGGATGTGCTTTACCAAATTACATTTCTGTTCAGGAATGGCCATTTTAACCCTGCCTTCGTGTTAAGTCATTGCTAAGGGGATTATGTGGAGGAAAATCCTTCTGTTGTTCAGCAAAAGCACACAAGGGAACCACCCACTGATGTCAGCTTGGCTGTTGCTGTGAATAATGGCTTCCTTCTTAATTGCAGTGGTGCAGACACACTGCTAGTTCTTAATTCAGGGATTTTTAATTAAGCCAAGGTAAAAGTAACTAATGCCCAGATGCCTGGTCCTTCCAGAGGTCCTCAGAGCTGCCAAGGTGCAGTAAGATTATCATAACCTTGTCTGAAAAGGTCATGGAGAAGTGGTTTAGTTTGAAAGGGATGAGGCACTGCGTCCCCATTTTAACCCAGCAAATCCATCAGCTGGAAAGGCACCAAGCAGCATGTGTGGATAGATTGATTTATGGATAGATTTATTCATCAAGCACATCCCCACAGCCAGGTGTGTGCCCCACTAGGTGCCTGTTTCATGGACACTGATATTGTTGCTGTCACTGAGTAGGGATCTGGCTTGGGCACTCTGTGCTGTTCTGTGTGTATTGGTAAAGGGCAAACCTTTAATCCACCAGTGACACCAGCTGGTTACTGGGTTGGAGTTTTGAGAGCAGGGGGTGTGAAGATGGGTTTGGCCCTGATAAGTATCAATGCAGTGAAGAGAAGAATAGATGAGGAAAAATGTCTGGTTTGATTACATATTTTACTTTCCTTAAAAAAAAGGTCATAAAAATTAATGGAGATGTAGCCATAAGCAGAACCTGGTGCCCTTCAGCTCCTGTGTCCCCAAGCAATGTCTGGTGTGACTGGTTTGCTTTAATTTTGGCTCAGTTTGGCCCCTAAATTTAGAGAAACCCCCCAGCAGAAACACTTGGGTCAGAACCTGGTGTGCAGAGTTTGCTTCCTCAGCAAATCTGGGGACTGGTTTTGAGGGGTGTGATGGGTGATTGCACTGCAAATTGTGTTGACTCATTCCACCTTTATTTGTTACAGACAAGCAGAATGATGTGGAGATTCCTTCCCCCACCCAGAAGGACAGAGAGAAGAAGAAAAAACAGCAGCTCATGACACAGATCAGTGGAGTGAAAAAATTAATGCATAGCTCAAGCTTGAACAACACCAGCATTTCCCGATTTGGTGTGAAAACAGAAAAGGAGGACCATCTGGCCAAGGTAGGACAGATCCAGTACCTCTGCAGTGATGTGGCCATTACAAATGCTGGAATTAA
The DNA here is from genome assembly GCA_038090715.1 of Florisuga fusca. Lineage (NCBI taxonomy): Eukaryota > Metazoa > Chordata > Aves > Apodiformes > Trochilidae > Florisuga > Florisuga fusca. The sequence continues at coordinate 29,057,257 of JAAWXA010000008.1, forward strand.
TGGTCCCCAGCCCTAGCAGCATATTCTGTATCTACAAATTCCTTGAAAATATCAGTAGAAAAATAATATAAAAAGCAATGAAGGCTGAGGAGGGCAATTACCAAACACAGGAACATGTAACAGGGCTCTGGCCAGCCAAGTGGCTCTGAGGCCTTTGTCTCTGTCAGGGCATTTCTTCTTGTTACCTGGAAACACACATCACAACTAACTCCCCTGGCACACAGGGAAATGCTGTCTCCTTGTTTGGCATCACCCCCTCTCCGTTACTCTGTGTCCCTGTACCGCCTGTTCGTGCACTTCTGTAATTACCATAATGAAGCTTGAGTTTGCATATTTTGAAGACCTGAACCAAGTGATAAATGGCAGAGTTGCCTTGGAAAAAATCTCATCACTGTTCTCTTTTTGTCCTATCCAAAGGAACTGGAAGATCTGAACAAGTGGGGTCTCAACATATTCAACGTGGCGAGGTATTCCCACAACAGGCCTCTCACCTGCATCATGTATGCCATCTTTCAGGTTCGTGCCTTTTTGACCCATTTCCTGTTCTTCTACAGCACTGTCTTGGTTTCTCACTGCTTTCTGTTCCTTTGCCTTCTTCTCTGGGACACCCTGATTTGATCCATGCTTGTACTGTGTGTTCTACAGGAGCGAGATCTACTCAAAACTTTCAAGATCTCCTCAGACACCTTTGTAACGTACATGATGACTCTGGAAGACCACTACCACTCAGATGTGGCTTACCACAACAGCCTCCATGCTGCTGATGTTGCCCAGTCCACCCACGTTCTGCTCTCTACCCCTGCACTGGATGTGAGTTACCTAGTTGGAATGAAGAGCTTTGCATTGGGCAGTTGGGATCTCTAGAGCCACATCTCCTGTGTGAACATGGGAGAAAACCTTCTGCTGAGCCACTTACCTGTAGCACTCAGACTTGCAAAAACAGGGTGCTGCCTACTCTTTTGAGGGCTCAGTTTGGGTGATGGGGAAATCACCTGTAAGAAATGGCAGCAGCAGCAGCTTTGCCTGGATTCTCTGGTTCATCTTGAGAGAAGAGAAGGCTCTGGGGAGACCTTATAGTGGCCTTCCAGTAGATGAGGGGGGCTACAGGAAAGCTGGGGAGGGGCTTTTCACCAGAGATGGTGACAGGACAAGGGGTAATGGTTTTAAACTGCAAGAGGGGAGATTTAGGTTAGATATTAGGAAAAAATTCTTCACCATGAGGGTAGTAAGACTGGAGATGCCCCCTCCCTGGAAGTATTCAAGGCCAGGCTGGATGAAGCCTTCTGCAACCTGGGCTGGTGGGAGGTGTCCCTGCCCATGCAGGGGGTTGGATCTTGATGATCTTTAAGGTCCCTTCCAACCCAAACCATTCTGTGATTCTGTGACTTTCAAGAGCATGTGCTGCTTGCAGAGCTTTCTCCTGAGTAAACGTCCTCAGAAAACTAAGTTTAAAAGTACAATGTGCTTGTGGAAATCAGCCTCCCAAACTGTTGAGACAGAAAACTCGAGGACTTGCCTAACAAATTCCTTTCCTTTTTTAATGTTTTCCTTCTAGGCTGTCTTCACTGATTTGGAAATCCTTGCTGCAATTTTTGCAGCTGCAATTCATGACGTGGATCACCCCGGGGTCTCCAATCAATTTCTTATTAATACAAGTGAGTTTTGTTTCAAGTACAATAATAACTTCATCTGCAGTCTTGGAAGCTAATGGAAATGGATTTTCCATTACACTGAGGTCACACATTCTGACTTGCAGACTGCATTGCTTTCTGAAAATGTTGTGCAGTAAACTTGTTGGATGTCTTGAAATAAAAACAGTAATTAAAATGAAATTCCTAACGAAGGAAGCCATTGTAGTGCAATTTGCAAAGGGCCCTTGAATCTTGTGGGCATTACCACTTGCTAACACATAATAATTCTTCCAGTCCTGAGTGCAAATTTTATCATTGATATAAGATAAATAACACTATTGTTACTGACAACCAGAAAACCAAACATTGTGCTTCATATTGTGTTCTGCACCACTTGAAGCATGTATCTTGGTTCCAAAACATGGGCATTGTTTCTTTTTTGGAAAGTGTCTGTGCAGGATCAGTGCTTTCTGTTGTCAGGGATTCTGAAGCCCGTAACTAAGTCAGCCAAGCACTATTTTGTTCATTAGAGGGCTGTGTGCTGGGATCAGAAAAACCACACGTGAAACCAAAAAAAACCCAACTTTTCCTGGTTTATTGCACACGGGTGAACGTTGCAGTGCCCAGGCCAGGTGTTGGGAACCAGTCACATCCTTGTGTCCTTTTGCTAGATTCCGAGCTAGCCCTGATGTACAACGACGAGTCCGTCTTGGAGAACCACCACCTGGCTGTGGGTTTTAAGCTGCTTCAAGAGGAGCACTGTGACATCTTCCAGAACCTGACCAAGAAACAGCGCCAGACTCTCAGGAAGATGGTGATTGACATGGTAGGAGCTGTGCACACACCCTCCTCTGAAACCAAACACTGGCTTCTCGGGATGGTTGCCCACACTGAGATCCTGGTTTTCCTTCCATCAAGGTGCTGGCAACGGATATGTCCAAGCATATGAGCCTGTTAGCTGATCTGAAGACTATGGTGGAAACTAAGAAAGTGACCAGTTCAGGAGTCCTCCTTCTGGATAACTACACTGACAGAATACAGGTACAGCAGCCCAGGTCCCTGGAGGTTGTGTGTTTGGTTGAGGATTGAGGAAGCCATCCTCCTGTTTCTCTTTGTGTTTGGTTGAGGATTGAGGAAACCATCCTCCTGTTTCTCCTGTGGCTTTTAAACAGGCCCTATGTAGAAGCTATTGATTGAAGTTTTCAGCAATCACTTTCTTCTGTTCTGCACCACAAAGAGGTGGCAGGTGATCCCATGGTTTTTTTTAGTTAAAGAGGATTTTGTTTTGCCCACTTGGAGCACCCAGCTGCGAACACCCGTGTTCTGGCTGAGTTCTTGAAGGCTCCTGAATTTCCTTGCTGCTTTCTCCCCTGTGTTTCTCCTGTAAAAAAAAAAACAAACAAAAAAACAAACCATAGAGTGAGATGGCTAAAGCATTGCAAGGAAGTAGTTTTTAGCTCCCTAAGACAACTCATGTGGAGCTGAAGTGAGTGATGTAGTCTGTTCCCAATGTAATCTAATCCTTGATTTACAGAAATGACAAAGCTGTACTGCAGGGTTGTGTAGTTGGTAGGACAAGATACATCCTGATCTTCCCTCCACTTTTAATGGCCAGCTTCCTCACAGCAAAACCCCTGTGAAAAACTCTCCTGTTTTTATTTAAGGTTGCTGCTGTTCAAGCAGGTCACTGGGTCTAAGTCCTTGCGGCCACAGTCAGTCAGGCACGTTTTGTGTGTGTGTGTGTGTGTGTGAGCTTGGAAGGGATATTACTCATTTAATAAAGTAGGAGTATTTAATCCTCTGAGAGCATGGAAATGCAAGTTGAATGGTGGGAAGCACCTGCATTCGAAAACAAACCTGGCTGATGTAATTCACAGGAGCACGTTTGACTTTGGAAGTGGACGGCGGCAGCCCGGCTCCGACGCGGGGTTGTTCCCCTGTCAATATTTTTTATAGGCTGTTGCATAATGGAAGAGCCTTGTGGTTAAATGTTCTGAATTAAGCAAGCAGATACAGCTTGAAACCATCCTTTTTTTTTTTTTTTTTTTTTTTGGTAAAAAAACCCCAAAAAACTATGGGCCCGAGCCTGTAGTTTTTAAAGCGGAGACAAAATTCATCTGCTTTCTCCAGCACAATTAGGCAAACAGCCAATGGTTCAAAGGGTTGGTTGGGATTGACTCTGACATCCAGCTGGGCCTGAAGCTCAGCTAGCCTGGTGAGGCTGTTCCCACTCCTTTATGTGCCCCCTGGCATCTCCTCCTTTCCAAACACATCTTCATCTTGCCCAGTTTGTGTCCCAGTTTCCAGAGGAAGTTGATTTCCTTTTGTCCCCCCAGGCTTGAGAAGTGTGATTCTTCTCTCTCCTTCCTTCTGCCAGGTCTCCTGCCCTCCAGCCTCCCTCATTAGCACCTCCTAAATCCTGCCCATATTGTACCCCACAAATTGTTAGGCCTTTATAGCAAGGTCAGCCCCATTGTACTGCAGGGTTAGGAGCTTCTCCCAGCTGAGATCCACTTCAGAACCCTGAAAAATTCAGGCTGTCAGCTGCTATTCAGCCTTGTGCAGAGCAGTTTTGCAGTGAATGAGTGAGAGGTCTTGATGCTGCGTGCTGGCTGAAGTCAAAGAAATATTTCTTTATCTCAGTACAAACCTTTAAAGACATACTGGATATGTCTCCTTTCTTTTTGGTTTTGAGATTACCTGCCTCATCCCTACTTCCGATTCGTAGTTTGAAAAAGGTTTCAAGGTCAGATTTTGTCCTGGCCTCTGTAGCACAGCCCATAAAATTTCACCCTCTTGGCCTGTAATGAAGCTGGTAATTGATGTTTGCCGAAACATATTCCAATCTTTATATAATGGTGTCTTGGTTGTTGTTTTTAAATGACTCGAGCAAGTCATCATCGAGGTTTTTCAGCTTGAATAAGTAACAAAAATGATGATAATTATTTCCAAATGTCCTCTTGGGCTAAGCCAAGTGGTTTCAAAATTATTCATTCAACCGCATGGTAATTCTGTTGGAAAAAATCTGTCTTATTTGTTAACCTAACAAGAAATGAATCCTTTGGCCAGGCTTGGCTAGAAAATGCCCATGTGCTTCACATGTGAGCTCCAATTAAATTTTTTGTTTCACATATGCACATCACCGAGGTCTCAAAATGGCATTTTTGCCACGCAGAAAAAGAACTGGAACTGCACAAAATGGCCACCACTGAAACCCCGGCTGGTGGCCCAGGAGAGGGGGAAGGTGGAGTGTCCCTTCTGAGGTGGAACCAGGAGCTGATAGGAAAACAGCAGACAAGGATCTCAAAGCTCTAGATGGCACCTCTGCATCCAAATATGTTGAGATCAGTGCTCAGCCATCCCGGGGATGTCTGGTGAAAGCAGCAGTGACCTGGTGACAGAGTCACTGGTGGCTGTCCAGCCCCCGAGCGGTTTTGGGTGGCAGTGAAGTCATCAGCTAACCATGCAGAATTTATTATTTACTTCTGATTTTTTCACTTTAAAAGTGCTCCGGAATATGTGCTGCAGGAAATTTTCATCACCTTTTTGTTGAAGCTGCCTCACCAGTCCATTCCAATTGAATGTTAATGGTTCTATTGACATCCTGTTGTGTCTGAAGGAGGCATGTGCGAGGGCCAAAGCAAACATCTGCACGCTGAGCCTGGCCCCTTGGAGAGCCATTTTCCTGCTGCACAGAAATGCTGTCCAGTGGAGCAGGGAGAGGAGTGACACACTCTGCCAAGACGGAAGAATTTCAATCCTCTTTATGGCCATTCAGTTTTCTCCATCCTGGACGTACGTCCTCTTACTCAGACAATTGAAAAATGATTGAGCTGGGAGCTTACGCGCCAAACCGGCGGAAGGGCTGACGGACGTGGCTCCAACCCTCACTCTTTCCACCCCTGGCACGTCACTCCCTGGGAGTCAGGCAGCCACGAGCCATCCTCCTCCGTCTACTTTTTGGGATGAGCTGATCTGCTTCCTGCACCCTTTCCAAAATGAAAGGGAAGCTCTACCCCCAGCCAGCTCCGCAGAGAGACGCCGCGGCTGCTCGGGCAGGGTAGAGGAGAGACACAGAAATGGTTGGAGGTGCAGCACCACCAACCAGCTGAGTGCAAAACTGCACACTGGAAAAAAAAATAAACCAAGGTCCACATGTGGGTCCCTAATAAAAAGCAGTGGTCATCTCAAATATCCCTCTGCAGTGACAGCTGGGAAGATGCACCCCTCAGTGGGATGTCCTGGCTTCAGAGCCTTTATTTACCCAAGGTCTGCAGGGCAGGGCTGGAGCTGCTGCTCAGGAGCAGAAATCCCCAGGGATGTTTAAAATCACACCTGCAGACAGGGATGGGGCTGGCAGCTCTATTGCTGAGTTTCCAGGTGGCTCCTGCTTTTAGTTAAACTTCTATCCAAGGTTTCAGTGTGGACAAGATGTCAGTGAGTCCAGCACTGTGAGTGCAGCTTTGGGTACCAGGTGGTTGTGTCTGCCGTTAAGAATGTCTGATGTTAAGTCTGGGGACTTGCTGTGGGGTGGGAATTTTGCTTGTAAAAAACCAATTTATTAACAGCATTTGAGGTTTATGTTAGCTACCTGTCCGCTCCTGACCATTCCCTGCTCCTAAGTGTGCATGTTCCTTTGTTTCTCAGGTGGGATTCATTGACTACATCGTCCATCCGCTCTGGGAGACGTGGGCGGACCTGGTGCAGCCCGATGCCCAGGACATTCTGGACACATTGGAGGACAACAGGAACTGGTACCAGAGCATGATACCTCAGAGCCCCTCTCCTCCACTGGAGGAGCAGGGCAGGGACTGCCAGAACCTGATGGAGAAGTTCCAGTTTGAACTGACTCTGGAGGAGGAGGATTCGGACGGACCGGAGAAGGACGGTGAGAGCCTTGGCTACTTCAGCAATACAAAGACACTCTGCGTGGCTGACCCTGGGGCAGAGGATTCCCAGAGGGAGGCCAGCATAGAAATTGTGACAGAAGACACGTCTCCTGTGGACACATAATGCCCTGTCCCCGTGTGAGTGGATTTTAAACACTTGAGGAGCATGCAAGCAGTCTGATGGACTAGCCTGCAGCCTGGGTCTGAGGCCTGTGCCTGACATGGGCTGAAAGATCTTCCCAGCTACTTGAGATTGGAAGCAGGGTGAAAGATGGTGGAGAGAATGATTGCTCAGGAAATTACCAGGTGATGCACGTTGTTGGTTTAAGCCTTGTCAGCCAAGAGCATCGCGTTGGCCTGGAGCTGGCTTGGGTGGCGACTTGAAGAGTAAATGACACACAACTGAGAGATTTTATATACCATTAGTTTGGGGAATTTATACCAGTTAGACTGATAGAAACTACTGATGAATAACTCTCCGTATCAAACCTGTCCACCTGACCACCTGTCTGCAGACCTGTGTGCCTTCTTTGTAAAACACTTTCATGTCTTTTCGAGAGCCTGTTAATTCTCAAGACACGGAGTTTAGTACACAAAGCGACACAAATTGAGCAGTAACTTTTTTGGATTCTTCCTGTTACAAGAAGCAGTCTTCCTTTTGGGTTTTTTTGTTTTTCGTGGGCAATACCTGTCACTTTATTGCAAGTTAATCACTTTTACAGACTAAATGGAAGCGGGGAAGGGGTCGGGGGGAACCCAAAACCCTCCGGTTTGCATTACTGCACCTTTAACAGTCTTCTCACCACCCTGCTTAAAGTCACTTCATGCCATCGGGCACCCCCTCTCTTTGCTTGCTAGGAATTAACAGTGTTGTACCCTCCAGGGGGGTTCATTCTTGCCGTGCACAGGACAGAGGGCAGTTTGTTTCCATCCATACCCCACGTGATGAGGCAGCAGCGTGCGATGCCCCTTCCCCCTCGGCAGCTCCTTGGCTGGGTGGGAGTTGGGGTGTTTGTGTTTCTTCCCCGCCTCCCGCTCACGTTTTCCTAGGTTTAGGTTCAACCCCCTCCTCCTGCACTGCCTTGAGCTCTAACACCTCCATTACTGTTTATAACAGTGTATTTATTACGTCGTGTATATACTGTAATGTTTTGTAAGTTATTAATTTATATTGAATTAACATCGCCCCTCGGCGGGCGACGTTGATTGTGTAGAAAACTCGGGATAAGAGTTGCCTTTTTTGTTGCTGTTGTTGTTGGTTGGTTGGTTTTATTTCTTGTAACCTTTTGTATTGCATAAAAGATGAGAAACCTGAACGTAGCTGAAGAGACAGACACAACCCAGGAAGGGCATTCGGGTGGCAGCTGCCCAAGGGGGGGGTTTTGCCCCAGAGAACCAGAACCCCAGGCAGCGGGCGAGTGGTTGGAAGTTGGAGGCTGAAAGCCTCAAGGGGAGGGAGGGTGGCAGCTGCCCAAGGGGGGGGTTTGCCCCAGAGAACCAGAACCCCAGGCAGCGGGCGAGTGGTTGGAAGTTGGAGGCTGAAAGCCTCAAGGGGAGGGAGGAAACAAAAAAAAATAAAACCAAAACCCACCTCTTCCCCCCCCCAGAAAAAAAAAAAAAACGAAACCAGTCTGGCTTTTAAATGTCACCTTCCAATTTCCAACCAACCCAATGTGAATTTCTATGAGAAAAATAAATAAATAAACAAAAATGTGAACTGATGTAATAATTGTGCTGTGAAACTTCTTCTGGCAAAGCTTGTCTGGCATCCTGAGCGATGTCCAGGCTCAGTTTGTAAAATAACGTTTCAAGCTTTTTTTTTTTTTTTTTTTTTTTTTTTTTTTTTTTTTTTTTTTTTNGGGAAAAAAAAAAAAAAAAAAAAAAAAAAGCACAGTTGTGCATGATCAATGGGTTTGTATGTCTGTTGAACACTGCGTTGTTCCAGGTGGTTATTTTATTGTTTCCAAACCAAGAGTTTCACACAATGTATGTTACAGTATATTATATATTGTGTTCAGATGCATTCTTAAAGAGATTTTTATATGAAGTGAATAAATGAGAGCATGACCCTGCCTGCCTGCTCCTCCTTGCAATGGCTCAGCCCGGGGCACGGGAGAACCAAACCCAGTGGCCAAAAAGTGTCTTAGGAAGGGGAAGAGCAGAGTTTCTGCAGCCAGAGGGCACAGGAGAACCAAACCCAGTGTCCAAAAAAGTGTCTTAGGAAGGGGAAGAGCAGAGTTGCTGCAGGCAGAGGGCACGGCCACCCTCTCCTGGCTGACCTCTGCCTTCCGGAGCGGTGGCGGTGGCAGCGGCGTCAGGAAGGGGCTGCAGACAGGAAGGCGATGACCGTGGGGTGGCTCCCCGGGATGCTTTCATGTCCTGGCCTGACCCAAAACAACTGACTTTCCAGTAAAAAAAACATCCTGCCGGCCGGAGGGGTGGGGGGATGGCAGGGATCTGGGATGCCTGGAGGAGAGACCTCGCTGTAGGACCAGGTGGAGCTTCCCAGTGAGAGCATCTCGGGGTTACAGCACTGCTGAAACCTTCTCGGGGGTGCTGGGACTCGTGTCTCTTTTCCAGTGGATTCATCCCCTCCTGGCTGCATCCAGCTGTGCCCGTGGCTCCTGGCGATGTGCATGGATGGGAAAGGGCTTATTGGGCTGGAAAGATCTCAGCAGCTCCAGGTGGAGAAAGCAGCCAACCAGGAGGGACAGCCAAAGGCTGAAGTAGCAGGTGACCCACCATGGCCACAGCCCCCAGGCCATGCACCCTCCCCTCTGCCAGCCTGCCCTGGCTCTGTGACTGCCTTCCCTTCCTTTTCTTCCCCTCCCTGCTGGGGTTCCTTCCCTCGGTTTGGTTCTTTCCCTCTGGTGACCCAGTTCTGTCAGGCAGCCACCCCAGCGTGAGCTGATGGAGCCCCCCCGGCCTCCTTCCACTTCTGCTCCTCAGCAGAACCTCTCCCATCGCAGCTGATGTCCAAAACTCACCCTCAGCCCTCCTGTCCTCCTGCCCTTTGGGGCTGGAAAATCCCAGTTTAGGGGCTGCCTCCGTTTCCCTCCTTTCCTCAGGGGACAAGGACATATCTTGGCTCTACTTTACCCTCCCCGATCCAAAACTCCCCCCAACCCCAGCACCTGGTGAGGGCTCCGTGGTTCCCTTCAGCCTCAGGAGGACATTGGGCTCATCCTCACCTCGGAGCAGAGGGGATGGATGGATGGGGGATGGATGGATGGATGGATGGATGGATGGATGGATGGATGGATGGATGATGCTGGGGGGTTCCTGCTCCCCAACCCTGCTGGTCCCACCACAGGTGCAGCCGTGGTGCCTCCACTGGGGTCCTGGCTGCAGATGGACACTGCTGAGATAGGGGTGGAGAAGCAAGGATGAGGAACACACCCTACAGCAAGAGGGTGCAGAGAGTCTGTGTTTCTGGGAAGGGGGGAGGTGGCTCCCAGGGCTGCAGCTGGGGTGTGCAACCAGCTGTGCAACCAGCTGTGCAGCCATGGTATGCAACTGCAGTGTGCAACCTGGGGATGCAACTGTGCAACCAGGAGATGCAACTGTGCACCCTGGGTGTGCAAGCAGCAGAGCAGCCACTGCTTGCAACCCTGGTGTGCAAACACCATGGGCAACTGGGAGGTGCAAGCAGGGGGTGCAGCTGGGCAGTGTGTGCAGTGGGGTGTGCAGTGCTCACTGGGGCTGGAGCCAGGAGAGCCCAGGTGGGGTGTGGGGTGGATGGAGCAGGACCCCAGCCCGAGGAGCTCAGGGCCTCCAGCCTCAGCACTGTGGGACAAGGGGAGCACAGGCTGTCCCCCCCTTGCTGCCAGCACTGGGGAGGGATGTCACCAGCAGCCCCCCCCAGGACATAGTTTCCCACTGAGGCCATCAAGCTGGGGTTCCAGGGGGGATTCCCAGCAGCTGCAAACCCATCCACAGGGACCAACCCTGACCCAGGAGCAGAGCCAGCCTTTCCTGGCTGCCTGGGGCCTGGGGACAAGGGTCTCACAGAGCCCCCCCACCCCCCACTGCTGCCAGGAAACTTCTGACCCAGAGGTCGGCGTTGTGCATAGAAACCATGATGCAAAGAAATAAAATAATAACCCAGCTCTGATGCTCTTTCCCGTGGTGCAGCAGTGCTGAGCCTCCTCTCCTGGGGTGGGGCTGCTTTGCCAGGGTCTTCTTTCCCCCCCCTGGTCCATAGGAACCAGCAGTGCATGGCATGGTGGAACCACCAGCAGACCCTGCCCTGGCCTGAGCCACTCGTGGTGCTCTGGAGTCCCCAAGATGTTCTGGGATCCTCAACACCAGAAGGAGATGGAGCTGTTGGAGTGGGTCCAGAGGAGGCCCTGAAGCTGCTGGGAGGGCTGGAGCAGCTCTGGAGCCAGGGGGAGAGAGTTGGGGGTGTTCAGCCTGGAGAAGAGAAGGATCCCATGGGGAGACCTTAGAGCACCTTCCAGTGCCTGAAGGGGCTCCAGGAAAGCTGGGGAGGGACTGGGGACAAGGGCCTGGAGAGATGGGAGCCTGGAGGGGGAAGGGTTTCCAGCTGCAAGAGGGGAGATGGAGAGGAGATGGGAGGGGGAAATTCTGTGCTGTGAGGGTGCTGAGCCCCTGGTTGCCCAGGTTGCCCCCAGAAGCTGTGGCTGCCCCATCCCTGGCAGTGTTGAAGGTTGGATGGGGCTTGGAGCAACCCATCTCATCCTCTGGTGGTGACACTCAAGCCTTGGCAAAGCCCTGGAAGCTGTGGAGGTTTTGGTGCCACCAGCTCAGAGTTCACCAAAAATTCCTACGGGTGAAGAAAGAAAGAGGAAAAAAAGAAATTAAAAAAAAATGCGAAGCGCTGTCAGTTTCAGAGTCAAAAACCAGGAAGGAGCTGGGGGCTGGGGCTCCCAGAGCTGAGCTGAGCTGATCACAGAGCCCGGGGGCGGTGGCACCGCGGGAGGGGACGGGGCTCTCCTGGGCTCCTGCGTTTTGGTGGTTGGACCCTCCCAAATGTCCCTTCGGGGGTGACAGGAGGAGCCTGTCCCCGTGGGCATCCTGTCCCCATGGGCATCCTGTCCCCGTGGGCTCCCTGTTTGCCACCGGTTCCAGCGCTGCCTTCACAGCCGCACAGCTCCATCTGCCGAGGTCCCGGACCACTGCAGGGAGGGACAGGGACCTGCGGGGGGGTCGGACTGGAGGGGACAGGGCTGGGACACACCCCGGGCAGGCACAGCTGGAGAGCCAGGCACAGCTGGAGAGGGTCCTGGAGCTGGTGACAAGAGCAGGGGTGTCCCCACAGAGCCAGGGATGTGCAGAGATGGAGGGGCTCCCGGGGATGGAGCAGTTCACAGCTGGATCCCTGCACAGCTGGATCCCTGCACAGCTGGATCAGTTAATGACCGGTGTCCCGCACAGCTGGATCCCGGCACAGCTGGATCCCGGCACAGCTGGATCGAGTCCCAGCACAGCTGGCACCCCGTGCAGCTGGATCCTTGCATTGACAGACCCCAGCACAGCTGGATCCCGGCACAGCTGGATCCTGACACAGCTGGATCCCGGCACAGCTGGATCCCGGCACAGCTGGATGCAGATGCTGTGCAGGTGCAGCTGGCAGGATCCCACCAGAGGCACCACCTCCTTGTCCCCCACTTTCTGTCCCTCCCACCCCACCCTCCCTGCCTTCAGCTCCCANAGAAATATCAAATTTGACCTGAAAATTGGATCCCAGCAACCCCCCAGCATCTCCCACCTTGGGAAGAGCAGGGGAAGGGGTCATTTTTGATACCCCAAGATGAGTTTGGGTCTTCCCAGGTGGGAGGAATTTTTTTTCCCCATTCTTACAAATTATTTAATTTTTTTTTTTTCCCAAAAGGATTTAACCTCTCCAAATTATTGTCCTCAAATCACTTCATCATCTCAAATTCTAGAGATAATGATAATAATTCAGTATTTCAGCCCAAGCTGTGTCTGGGCTGGGGGTGACCCGGGGGTCTCCCAGCCAGGGTGAGGTGGTTCCATGGGGAGGGCTCTGGAATTCAGCCCTGGGATGGAGGAATTGGCTGAAGAAAGAAATCTGTCCAGAAAAATTGGGATTTTTGGTGTGTCTGGGAGGGGTTTGAACCCCCAAGAGGGTTCTCAGCACTGTGGGGCTGGGGACAGAGTGTTGGAGATCTGTGGGGTCCAAACCCTCCCAGGTGCTTGGCTTTGGGCTTGTCTTGGAATAGGAAAAAAATAATTATGATTTTAATGGGAAAATTTGGGTTATTCCATGGGAAAAGTGGGGATTCCCCCCCCCCCCATTATGAAAGAAATGATTTGTTGGTGTTCAATGGGGAAAAGAGGATTTTGTAAATGGGAAAAGTAGGGTTTTTTAAATGGGGAATAATAGGATTTTTTTTTTTATGGGGACAGATTTTTTTTCTAATAGAGGAAAAAGGATAATTATTTTAATGGGAGAAAAATGAAGATTTTGTTTAATGTGAAAAAAGGTAATTTTAAGGGGGGGGAAGGGAAAATCTTTAACAAGGAGAAATGAAGATTTTTTTAATGGAGAAAAATAGTGATTTTACATATGGAAAAAGTATAATTTTTAATGGGAGAAAAATTTTTTTTTAATGTGGGAAAAAGATTAATTTTAATGGGGGAAAGGGTATTTTTTAACAAGGAGAAATGGGGTTTACTTTTTTTTAATAGGGAAAAATGAGCTTGCTTTTTAATGGGGAAAAACGGGATTTTTTAAAATGGGTAAATGCGAAATTTTTTAATGGGGAAAATGGGGATTTTTTTAATGGAAAAAAGGGATTTTTTTTTTTAATGGAGACATGGGGGAAAATATGGATTTCTTTTAATGTGTCAAAAAAGGATATTTTTTTTTTTTATAAAAATGGGGATCAATTTTTAATGGGGGAAAATGGGACATTTTTTTTAATGGGTAAAAGTTTGTGAGGTTTTTTTGGGTTTGTTTGTTTGTTAACGGGAAAAATCAGATTATTGATGTTTAATGGGCTATAAAATAATGTGAGTTATGGGCAGAACTGGCCGGGGTGCAGCCCTGGGAATCCCGTGGGTGCCCGGGGTGGGGTCAGCTCCTTGGGTGCTGTCCCCCGGGGCTGGGGGCAGAGATTTATGTTATTAAAAAAATATATATTTATTTCTATGAAGTAGATATAAAAATCATCACGAAATAGATGCGAGTGCTGAAGGGAGGTGCTGACAACCCCGTCCCTGGCTGGCCGGGCTGGTGGCACCTCGGGGGGTGGCAGAGGGGGGGTCCCCAGCCTGGGGCTCAGCTTCCCCCCCATCCCCCCCCTTTTTCTTTTCTTCCCCCGTCCCCTTTTTGTTCCCAGCGATGCTTCAGCTGCTGCTTCAGGCGCGATGAATTCCCAGGCTCTCTGGGAAGGGACATTTCTCCCTCATCATCCTTCGGGGCTAATTAGGGGCGACGTGACGTCACCCCAGGGATTTGGCCCCAGAATGGCCGCGGGAGAAGCCAAAGGGGGGGATGG
>JAAWXA010000008.1:29088332-29128772 GCA_038090715.1 Florisuga fusca
ATGCTTGGGGTGGGGGGAGATGTCTGACCCTGGGCTGTCCTTCCTCTGCTGCAGATGAGGAGATCGCACGGCCCCGGCGCTCCACACCCACCCCAGACCCTGCCAGGTGAGGACAGAGACCAGGGGGGGAGAAAGGGACATGGGGGTGATGGGTGACACCCTGTGCTGGGCACTGCTGAGGCTGCACCCCCAGTCCTGGGGTCAGTTCTGGGACATTGAGGGGATGGAGAGTGTCCAGAGAAGGGAATGGAGCTGGGGAAGGGGCTGGAGAGTGAGGAGGAAGGTCTGGAGAAGATGCAGAAGGGTCTGGAGAGCTTGTGAGGAGCTGGGGGAGGAGGTTGGAGCCAGGGGGGGTCGGGCTCTGCTCCCCAGGAACAAGGGATGGGACAAGAGGAAGGGTCTCAAGTTGTGCCAGGGGAGGTTGAGGTTGGAGCTGGGGAACAATTTCTCAATGCCTGGAAAGGGTTGTCAGGGCCTGGCCCAGGCTGCCCAGGGCAGGGCTGGAGTCCCCATCATCCCTGGAGGGGTTTCAGCCCCTGGAGATGTGGTGCTGAGGGACATGGGGCAGGGGTGGCCTGGGCACTGCTGGGGGAAGGCTTGGACTCAGTGATCCCCACTCCATGATTCTACACTGATCCAACACCACAACTTCCAGACACATCCTGGTGGTTGTGGTTTCAAACCTGAGGTGGCTTCAAACATTCCCCTGGGCAGCAGCACCTTGACCCCCCTGCTCAGTGGGAAGCAGCTGTGCTCACCCCCAGGGCTGGATCCTTTTCCATGGTCCTAAATGACTGGAGGTGCCCAGGCAGTGATGGTGGATCCCCCCCAAACCAGGAATATATATATATATATAGATATATTACAGATTTTAGGGATTTCACCACAGACATTTTAATGTAGTGTTCATATCTATATTTTCAGACCAATTACATGCATTGATTATTCTAGATGTAATGATCCTATTTCTATCTCCAAACCTGGAGCTGATGGTGGCTCTGTGCTTGTCTCATCCCACAGTAAGAAACCTGGGGAGGACCCCACAGCCCTGGCCCCACTCTTTGGGCCCCCGCTGGAGTCAGCCTTTGAGGAGCAGAAGCTGGAGGGTGAGTCTGGGGACAGGGGTGGTGGGACTTCTTCTCCTCGAGTTAAAAAAAAACCCAAACCCCAAACTGACCCATTCACTGTTCCCCAAGAGGTTTCCTCCTGGAGCCATCATGGGATGCCTGCCTGGTTGTGCCTTGTAATTAATGATGCTGCTTAATTCTCAGCATCAACACTCAGTTTTCCAGCAGTTGACACACAAATGAAGAAAAATAGTGCAAAAAATCTAAATTAAATATAAAGAGGTTTGTGGTTTGGTTTTTTTTTCCCAGTGATAACAATTGGTTCTTTTCATTTTAAAACCTTTTTTTCCTATATCCTAAAATTCCAGCCAGTTTCTGCAATCCAGGCGATGTGTCACTTGCCTCGGAGCACAGAAGTGACATTGTTTTGTTTGTCAAGCAGCATGAGTGTCAAAGTAATTGCCTGACCTGTTTAGAAATGGGGTGAGCTTGTAATTATCTACCATGACAGAGAACCCCCTGTCTTTAATTAATGGGAACTTTCTGCCACTGTTTATCTTCTCCTCTTGACATCCTTCAGATGGACACGTCCCGTCCCCGTGTCCTGGTTTGGGCTTGGCATTTCTAAGGAAATAGTTTTATCAGTGCCATTGTGGGGGTATTTATTTTAAATCTGAGGGGGTTTTTTGTTTGTTTGTTTTCAGCTGCTGTGGATCAGCCTGAGATCTGGGGGTCAGGCCAGCCCCTCAACCCAAGCGTCGAGTCCCCGAAGCTGCCCAGACCGTTTCCAACTGGAAGTAAGTGCCCGTGCAGCTTGTCAACCAAAAATCAATGGATAGATACAGAAATCAAATCAATATTTCCCTTTCCCTCCCCTAGGCTCCTGCACAGTACACTTCTCTAATGTTTTGACCAAGTAGCAATTTCTCCTTTTCTTCTCCCCCTTCCTTTCACCCTCCCACAACTCATCTCACCCTCCCAGCTGCCTCCTCACCAGCTAGTGGTTAAAATGGTGGCACTTGTGATGGAAATGGTGGCTTTGTGGTGCTTAATCACCCATCATCTTCCTCCTCCCAGACCCGTGGGGAGAGACCGAGGTAGATAGGTGCCTGGGAGGCTCCAGGTTTTAATTAAAATGTTAATGAATTAACACAAAAATGTCATTTTTTGAACGGGAGCGCAAGCAAAGGCTTCAAAATAATCGTTAAGAAAGCCAAAACCAACAGGAGAAGACAATAAAAAAAGGCCAAGATGAAACTGTGCATGTCCCCAGATGTGTCACCACTGACTTTTTTTCCCCCTCCCCTCTCTGCTCTCTCTTGCAGCACCTCCACCCCTCCCACCCAAAAACATCCCGGCCACGCCGCCGCGCACCGGCTCTCCTCTGACGGTGGGAATAGGTAAAAGCTCCTTGCTGGGACCCCTCGTGTGCCCCCAAACAGCCCCTCTAGGTGAGCCTGAGCACCCCGAGGCTGATCCCTCAGCCCCATGGGGTTGCCAGGACCCCGTGGCTCCATTTCAGCCCCGGGTTTGAGCCTCCAGCACCCTCAGCCGTGGGGCTTCAGGGGGATGCTGGGGCCAGGGAGAGGCTTTGGGGGTGATTTTGACTCCTGAGCCAGGGAAATTCCTGCTCTCTCCTCCCCCTGCCTGCACTCGGGGTGATTTTTTTAGGAAGGAATGATGCCACCAACCTGAAATTCCCTCTCAAAATTGGGGAACTATTGGAGTGGTGCTGCATGGTCTGCCCGTATGGACTAAGGGGATGCTTGGGGTCTGCCTGGGGCGGGTCCTGCCCTCCCAAAATTCCCAATGATGCTCAGGGAGGGGGAGAAATCCCCCCCCCAGTCAGGCAGCTGGGGATGTGGAGGGGAATGAAGTGGCACCTGGAGGGACAGCCTTGAAGGAAGGGGTGGATGGGGTTGGGTGCAGCCTGAGGCCAACAAGAGTTTGTAAGGATATGACCCCTGGTGCTGGGGGGACAGGGACACTGTGGCCACAGGTACTGAGCCCCTTGGGGCATGAGGAACATCCCCAGGCAGAAACCCCCTGCCCCATCCATCAGTGCTTCCCTCATCCTCCTGTCTCTTCAGTTTTGGAAGCAGCCAGGCTGGCCCAGCCCCCACCTCCACACCTCCATCCATCCGTGCCAGAGAGTGCAAAGCAACCAGCCACTTGGGGACCCCAAAAATGCTGCTGCTTGTGACCCAAACACACACACCCCCTGTCTGCTGTCTGTGCTGCACGGCTCTGCGTCCAGCCAGCATGGTTAAATATATATATTTATATGAACATGTGTATAAATATATATATTTATATGTACGTGTGTATAAATATATATATATATATATGTAGTGGAATGTGCAAGGGAGCTTTTGTGTGCTGGGATGAGAATATTATCCGATAATAATAATGATAATCATCAGTGATGCTGAGGCCATAATGAAGTTATTCTGAGAGTCTGTAAGGAACATTATGTGTACAAATATCCATGGAAATGTACACGTCGTGGAGTGTGCAAGGGAGCTCAAGGATGCTGGGCTGGGTGTGTAAGCTGATCACCTGATATTATTGATAATATTAATGAGAGTATATTATGATATCATCAATATCATATTATCATTGTTATATATCATCATTGTATCATTTTATCCTATATAGTCATCAGTATTATATCATTATCATTATTATAACATTATCATACCATGTCATTATGTCAGATCACTATTATATCAGATCACTATTATATCAGATCACTATTATATCAGATCACTATATATCATTTTATCACTATATATCATTTTATCACTATATATCATTTTATCACTATATATCATTATCATTATTATATCATCATGATCAATTCAGTTCTGAAGACAATGAAGTTATTCTGAGAACCTGTAAGGAAGGTTTGGACCCAGCAGTGAATGCAGGGAGGGCCCAGGACTGTTGTGTACGCAGGGATGGAGGAGGAGGAGGAGGATGCTGGTGATGGTGATGCTGCTGGTGATGGTGATGATGATGATGATGATGCTGGTGCTGGCGATGGTGATGGTGCTGATGTCTTGGCTGGTGGTGCATGCTGCCTCTCAGCTGTGTCTGTCGTCCTGCCCGCTGTGTCCCTCACCCCGTTGCCCACCTCCCGGTGTTAGCCCCGTTGTAGCCCCGTTGTAGCCCCGTTCCCCCCGGGTTAACTCTAAGTGTCCCTTCCCCTCCTTTGACCACAGGAGGGGACCAGGCAGCGGCAGCAGAGCTCACAAGTGACAAACTCCCGTCCATCAGTGACCTGGACAGCATTTTTGGCCCCGTGCCCTCCCCCAAGTCCGCTGCCGTTACCGCCGAAGCCAAGTGGGTCAATTTTTCCGATCAATCCCCGGACGCGGCGCCTCAGGAGCTGTCGGCCCGGGAGCAAGCGGGGTCCCCGCCGGCGGTGGCAGCCCCCCAGNCACCTGCTGAATTATAAACCATCTGTCTGCTGGGGGCACAGGGGGACAGAGCTCACCTTACAGCAGCTGGGGAGCTGGAACCTGAGCCTGTCACTTGAGGCTGAGCCCAGGGCACGAGTGGCACTGCTGCAGCCACCAGGGCCCCATCACCCTGTTCTCCCGGAGCCTGGCACCCCTGCAGAGCCTCAGGCCCGGGAGGTGGGGGGTGTGCAGCCCCCCAGCTGCTGTCACCAGCCTGCTGCCATCTGCTCTGGGGGTTTGTCACCTCCCAGGGAGCTGCTGGGGGCTGTCCCTGTGGGTGTGGTGTTGCCTCAGTGGTGGTGGATGTTCCGTGTCCGCTTGCTGGGGTGGGGGTCCCCGTGTCCCATGGGAGTGGGGACTTCTCCAGGAGCTGGGCAGAAAGTTTGTTCCTGCTCTGCTCTCCACCCTCCTGCCAACCAACTGAGTGTGGAGCCAGGGGCAGGGGACATGCTGCTGGCTCTGGGGGATGGCACAGGGCACAGCCATCCCAGGATGGGTGTCCTGCTCGAGCCAGTGCTCATGGTGTCACCCAAGCAAAGTGTCACCCACCCAGGGCACCAGCATCCTGGTGACATTCCCATCTCACAGTCAGTGACAACATCCTGCCTCAGTTTCTGGGGGTGGAAAATACCTGGAGGTACACCCACCCCCTGGAGCCCTTCAGTCCCTGGGGGACAAACCTCCCTGCCACCTCCCAGGACCTTTGCTGGCTGAGGGGGGCAAAAGGTCCCCTGGAAATCTCCTCCTTGTGACACTCCTGTTAGGTTGCACCTGAAGAATTCCTATTTTGTAAAGCTTTGTTGAGAGAAGGAAGGTAAAATTCCAACTTCAGCTCCCAAGTTAGGTGTCTAAATAAAATAATAAAATTGAATTTTGGGGTGTGCAAGGGAAGGGCTGGGATTTATGGGCTTTCAACAAGCCCCTCTTGTCTCAACCACCTGGTGTTTGTATCTGAGCCTCATTTCTAGAGAGCTGCTCTGGGTGTTGCCTTCACTGGAGTCAGCACCCCCCCAAAGGCAGCAAAATGATTCTCTTGGAAGTGGGAAAAATTAAGCTAAAGGAATTTCTGTACATGGAGGAAACCACCCAGCTTGATTCAGCTCTCCAGGTGACTGCAGACATGGGCCCTGGGAGCACCTGCTGGGGACCACCCAAACCCCAGTGCCAGCACCTGCTGCTCCAAAGCTCTGCTGGGGGGTTGGGAACCACTTTGTGATCCCATAACATCATTCTCCCACCTTTCCTCTTGGCTTGGACAAAACTTTGCCTCTGGTCAGACCCCGCATTGCAGGGGTGGGTGCCAGGGAGCTGCTGCAGCCCAGGAGATGCAGCATCACCTTCTGCAGGGGTTAAACCCTTTTTTTTGTTTTTTTACCAGCCCACACTGCTGGTTTTCAGGTCAAGCTGGTAACATTTTTGCACAGCTGAGAAACGCATCAGTAACCCCCAAAACCTCTTTCCCCCCTCATGGAGCATCTTGTAGAGGGAGATGACCCAGAGCAGGGCATGGGTGGGCACCCACAGCAGCACCTGAGGGTGGGGGGGNGAGCGAGCTGTCAGGAGCAAACAACCAGCGGGTAATGCCCAAAGGGGTTGGGGTTCTCCATACTCCAGCCCCCAAGACAAATTCCCTGTAGCAAAAAGTTCCCCCTAGCACACCCCTTGCCAGCACCCCATGGGTCTGCCCCCTCTCCCCCCCCAACCCTTGGCTGTGTTCAGGTAAGGGGGAGAGGATTTGGGGGGGTGTGAAATTGTTCCCAAAGAAGCTGCATGGACCCATCGGGACGGTCCTGAGACAGCTGGCATGGGGTGGGCACTGATCCCATCAGGATGGGAAAATCCATCCCATGGGTCCTGCAGCTCCTCTGCTTGGGGGGGGGAACTCAAACACCCAGAGACACAAAATGATTTTCAGCTGGAAGAGGGAAGATTTAGGTTAGAGACTGGGGAGGGACTTGGGACAAGGGCCTGGAGGGATGGGATGAGGGGGAAGGGTTTCCAGCTGCAAGAGGGGAGATGGAGAGGAGATGGGAGGGAGAAATTCTGTGCTGTGAGGGTGCTGAGCCCCTGGTTGCCCAGGTTGCCCCCAGAAGCTGTGGCTGCCCCATCCCTGTCAGTGTTGAAGGTTGGATGGGGCTGGGAGCACCCTGGGCTGGTGGGAGGTGTCCCTGCCCATGGCAGGGGTGGCACTGGGGGAGCTTTGAGGTCCCTCCAACCCAAAGCAGTCTGGGATGATGATTCTGCTCTATGGGGGGAATTGTTTGCCACTTTCCCAAGTCCAAGCTGAAATGCTGTTGGCACCAGGAGACCAGGAGGTGTTTGGGTTTGCACCAAGCCAAGCAGGGGGTACAGAAGGTCATGGCTTCAAAGTGGCTGATGCAGCTGTCTCTGTGCATGTTATCTTGCAATTTTCCTTGCTTTATGTTGTTTCATTTTTTTGTTTTGTTTTTCTTTTCTCCAGTCCAGACCTTTTAGCCCTCCCATCCACTCCTCCAGCCCTCCTCCGATAGCACCTTTAGCCCGGGCTGAAAGTACATCTTCCATCTCTTCCACCAACTCCCTGAGTGCAGCCACCACTCCCACTGTTGGTAAAAACCTACAGCACTGCTGTTCTTTCACTTTTCCTACCTCTAAAAAAAAGATTATTTGGAATAATCGTTCCTTTTCATTCCCTAGGTTGTTCCTCAGGTTTGCAGTTCTTGACTGTCCTCAGGTTTTTAAATGCAGAAAAGGGGCTTGAGGGGGTCGTGGGGGATCAGCACTGGGAGGCTGGAGGGAAGCTTGCTTGGAGGCAGCTCCAAATATTGTGAGGAATGAATGTTTGGTGAAGGTAGAGGGCATCATTAACTGAGACGTAACCTCAGATGTGCTATGGTGTGTAAATTTGGTCAAAATAAGGTGATTTTGGGGTTTTGTTTTTTTTTTTGTATGGGGGATGTCTGTACCCTGGATGGGGAAGGGGGGCTGGAAGCCAGACCTTGGGATCCAGGAGGAAAACAGTATTCAAACTCTTTAAATGTCTTCATTTCATGCTTCCCCTTAAAGTGGTAGCTGGAAATGGAGTCTTGGGAAAGGTTCTCCCAAACCATTAGCTTGACACATCCCAGACCACCCCAAAGTCCTGCAGCTTTCTTGTGGAGGAACGTGCTGGAAGAACATGGGGTTTGTCAGCCCCACGGGTGCCCCTGGTGCCTGAGACCAGAAAAGCAAATTCAGTCTGGCTGGCAGCTCCCGGGCTCCATGTGCTGGGTCCCTCTGTCCCCTTTGTCCCCTCTGTCCTGGCACTCCCTCCCCTGCCATCACCCCCCCACCGCTCCTTGCTTCCTGCAGCTCCATCTCTTCCCAGAACATCCCTCTCCTCCTTTTTTTTCCCCCCTTTTTCCTCGGTGTTTTTTGTGGGGAGCAGGCCAGGTCTGCATGGTGGGCACGGGGCTTTGCTGGCAGAGGGAGCTGAGCCCCCCCAAACCTTGGGAGCCACCAGGAGGGGTGGCATCACCAGCCCAGCACCAACCACCTCTGGTGGCTGGGGGAGAGGATGGGGTGGATGTCCCCATGGGGCCAGGGGACACCTGAGCCCTCCCTGTGGCTTTGCTGGAGTCTCCAACCTGCGTCTCCGTCGTGTCGTTCGCTTGGCTCTGGAGGTGTTGTAGCTGCTTGTCCGTGTCCGTGGGTCACTGTCACACCTCGAGGTGGGGGTACAAGGGGTCCCAGGGGGGGGTTCGGGCCCATCTGTGCCCTCTCTCCTTCAGCTTTGGTTGTGGTGACCGTGCCTGAGGGCGTGGTGGCCACGGGGCACTTGGTGGCCCTGGTGGCAAACGTGATTTGGGTGGAGAGGAGCAGGCAGGCTGAGGGCTGGGGTGGCCAGGGGGGGCTTTGGGAATGGGGCTGTGGAAGGGGGGATGTGTGCTGGTCCTGCAGGCACTGGGGCCCTTGGGCTCCTGGGTTTAAAGTTCTTCCTTTTCCTCTCTGCTCTCTGTGTTTTTGTGGACAACCCCAGCTGCTCCATGGTTTTAATGACCTACCCACCCACCCTGAGCTGGTCTGGCTCCTGGGGGGACAAGTTGTGCCCCAGTGGCTTCCACCCCTTGAAGGACAGCTGAAAATCAAGGCTCTGGGGTCACCTGGCAATGGGGGGAGCCCGGAGGGGGCAGCCAGGGGGATCTCCAGGTTTTGATCTCCAAGCCTGGGAAAAGCTGGAGAAGGTGGGAGAGGCAGGGACAGGTGTGGTTTGGGAGCTGCTCTGGGACAGCCCAAGCATCTCCTCCTCGTGGAATCACAGAACCATTTTGGTGGGGGGAAAAAACCCTTTAAGATCATCAAGCTGTGCCCCCCCAGGGCAGGTGGGTGAGCATCCCTGCAGCCCTCACCCCCCTGCAAACCCCAGGGGCAACTCCCAGTGCTCAGGTTTGTCCTGGCAGGAGGGGCAGAGCTGAGCTGAGAGGTGGGCAGGGGATGGGGGGGATTGGTGGGCACGGCAGCGGGTCGGGGACCACCGGGTTTCCCCATCTCTGTCTCTCGTTTCCTGTGGCGAAGTTTGTCTGAGAGCATGTGGGAAGTTATTCCACCCTCTGTCCTGCTCTGCTCTGCTCTGCTTTCCGTCTGGTCGCATGTGTCATCCCAACAACTTCTTGCAAAGGAGAGAGGAACCCCTTGTTCCCGTCTCATCGCCCCTCACCTTCTTTTTTCTTCTGAAAACCCTCCTCTTTTGTTTCCTTCCCCTGGATGCCAGGCGCTGCTCGATTTCGTTTCGTTCTTTCTTTCTTTTTTTTTCTTTTTCTTTTCCTTTTTCCCTTTTCCTTTTGCCTTTCTTCTGCTTCCTGTCACCACCAGGTGATGCTTTCCCTGGCAAACCTCCGTGTCCCCACGCCCCGCGGGACAGTTTCTCGGGGACCAAAAGGACTTGGAGGTGAAGGGCTGTCACCTCCCGCCTTCCAGAGGGTTCATTTAACCCTCCAAAAGCCACTTTTTTTTCCCTTTTCCCCTGCCCTTACTTGTTTCAGCACTCCCTGGCGTCGGGTTTGGGGGTGATGTGAGCGCAGGGAGCTGGTGCTTGGGACGGGAGAGGAGAAATCCCAGCCAGGCAGCCCCTGCTCCGGGTCCCTCTGTCTGATCAGCTCCGAGCTCTCTGTCCCCAAAGGCAGCAGCGAAGGCTTCGCTGTGGAGCCACCGGGGACCAAGAGGAGAAGGAGCAGGGGACAAAGAAATGAGAACATCCCTAACCAAATATATATATATCCCTATGAAGGGGGTAAAGGTGACTCTTCTGTCTGGGCTTCCATAGCTTTGCTTTCTGCTTTCTGTCCCCCAAGCAGCGTTTCAAGCCCCCCCTCTCCTTGCACGGCGCCTCGCCCCCTCCCCTTAGCGAGATAAATGACCTGCTCTGTACTCACACTGTGTCCTTCTCTCTCCTTAACCTTTCCCCTCCCGCTTCAACTCCTGGCCATACAGAGAATGAACAGCCTTCCCTCGTTTGGTTTGACAGAGGAAAGTTTTATTTGACTTTCGAAGGTAAGTAGTGCCCAGCAAAGCCGGGACTGTGCCCTGCTCCCCCCGCTCTCTGATTCCCGGGGTTTCCTCCCAAGGCTCCAGGTTGCCTTTCCCTGGAAAAAACAAAAAACAAACAAAAAAAACCAAACAAAACAAAATAAAAAAAACAAAACAAAACAAAAACCACAAACAACAAAAAAAGAAACAAAAAAAAAAAAGAAAGAAAGAAAAAATAAAAAGGAAAAAAAGAGAAAAAAATAAAAGAAAAAAACTCAGCATCTGCTTTAGACCGTTTCACAAGTTCAGACAGACTAATTTTGGCTTGAGTTGTTCTATTGCCTTGTTTATTTATTTTTTTTTAAGAGTTATTAAAAAAAAAAAAAAAAGGAAAAAAAAAAAGTTGAAAAAATGGCAAAAAACCAAACCAACCAACCAAGAAAAAAGACCCAAAACGAACCAAAAAAAACCCAACAAACCAAAAATGTTCTTGTACCGAGACTGCGGTGAAAACCAGAGAGCCAGACCGCTTGCACTGCCGAGGAACTTGACTCTGTCAACCAGGGCTTCTCTCTACTCTCCCCCCGAGCTGCTCGTTCCCCCCTGGCACAGGGGGGTTCATCACACCCGGGGCTTCTCTGCCGAGCTTGGGCTCCCTCCTCCCTCCCCATCAGAGTTTTCTGCGCCAGCAAGAGAAGACAAACCGGTGCCGGGGGGGCTGCTGGGGGTGTTGTGGGGTTTGGGGCTCCCCCCGTCGCTGAGAAGGAGATGAAGGGGGAGATGCAGGGGCAGGAGAAGTTGTTTCGGGGCTGGTGGCAACTTCTCTTGAGCATCATCACCTCTGGGAGAGGGCGGAGGCTTTGGAGGAAGCCTCCTCTTGTCCACCCTGTCAATATTTTTCTTTCAAAGTGGGGAGGTTTCCTTGCAGCAGGAAAAGATCCCATAAAACCTGCAGGAGGTGGTGTCTCTGGAGCAAAGCCCGTTTTGGTGAGCCCCGTGCTGCAGCAGCAGGTGCTGAGCTGGTGGTGACCAGGGCAGGTGGTTTCTTCTCTCCCTCTTTCTTGGCTTTTTATCAGCCACTGGGTCCCCAGATCCCAGCTCTGATGGTCCCTCATGGTCCCCTCTCCGATGGCAGCTCCTGGCTGCCCCCTGGGAGAAACTTAGGGAGGAACTGCTCCTCCCTCCCCATTCCCATTGCAGTTTTGCTGTTTCCAGCAACAAAATCCCTTCCTGGCTTTCCTTCCCCAGGTGTCCCCTGGGAGCATCATCCCTCTATCCAGCACCCTGCGTCCCCCCCTGCTCCATGTTTCCTCCTCCCCCCGGCTCAGCTGAGCCCCAGCTCCATGAGGACATCCAGCATTTGGGAGATTTCTTGCGTTTTTTTGCGTATTCCTGCTTTGGAAGGGTGTTCTGAAACTCCTGGATTTTCTTCTGGCAGTGGGAAGGGCCCGGAGCAGGGGGTGGGTTTGTGCTGGCTCAGTGCTTGGGCTGCAGGAACCTGGCACTGCCTCCAGGCTCATCCATAAGCCAGGAAGCAGACAGTTCACTTCCAACTTGTGCTGTTTTCTCATCAAACCCTAAATCTTTGAGTCCAACGTGGGGGAAAAAAAAAAAAAATAAATAGAGGCAAAACTTCACAGCTCCCCTGTAGGGAGGTGAAGGGAGATCTGCCCAGGTGGTGACTGTGGGTATGAAATGCCCTGAGAGAAATAATCTTTTCTTTCTGGGTTTGGAGGGTTGGTTTTTTCTGTGGATCCATGTATTTGGAGATGCAGATTGCTGTGTGTGTGTGAAAAGCCAGGGTGCAGCTCTGGTGATGCTCCCTTGAAGCTGGCCCAGGGTGCCAGGTGCTCAGCCACCACCTTCCCACTTCTGTTTCCCACCTTGGTGTAGGGGATGGATGAACCTGGTGCCTCTGCTTATCACTGCAACCAAAACTCCTTAAAGTGGATTTTTTCTGGCTTTTTTCTCCAGTATTATGGGGTCATTTTGCCAATATGAAAGGTTTCTAAAACGTGGCAGTCACCAAAAAGCCTGATTTTTTTTTTTGGTGGATCTGTCCCAGCACGTGCTTTACCCAGATTTATCCCTCAAGTTTCTAGAAGAGGATTTTGGAGCTGGAAATAGAGAGACTAAACTCTTCTTTTTACATGGAAGTTCTTATTCCAAAAGCTCTCTTGTCTCTGAGGCTGTTAAGAGAAGAACAGACAGGCTCGTGGGGGATGAGGGGAGGGATTTTTACATCCCTATGACTTTTATCCAAAGTCAGATGAGGCCCATGGAGGGTGTTTGGTTGCTGCTGCTGTTTGGATGAACCCAGCTGAGGCTGGTAATGGGGAGGTGTGAGATGGGCTGCTTTATCCTTGTACACAGGGATGCTTTTATTTCTGGAGAAGGAAAAAGCCTTATAAACATAGAGGGAAACAGTGGCAGATGAGAGGCTGGAAAAAACCCAAAGCCCAAACCAACCTGGTGGCAGTGGGGCCATGTACATTTTGGAGGGTTTCTTTTTTCCTCCCCCAAAGAATAATGATTATTTTGAGGGTTTGGCTGCTGCTGGGCAGCTCAAGACCTTCCCTGATGTTCCTCTGCTGGGGGAGACCTCTGGTTCTACCCCTCTCCATCCAATCTGCTTCCCATGGGTGTTCTGGGGGGGTGGGACAGGACCATCCCACTGGGTTCAGCTGGGCTCCATGTGCTGGGGGGGTCATTGCTCTGGGTGTGGGGGGTGAGGATGAACTCTGACAACCCACCAGTGGTGTCTGTGGGAAGAACTGAGAAAAAAATAGTTTACCTTACCTGTCCCTGGTGCTTCCCTGTGCCCTGAGTGTCCCCAGGGGGGCAGGAACAGCAGGAAAGCTGGGGAGGGACTTGGGACAAGGGCCTGGAGGGATGGGATGAGGGGGAAGGGTTTCCAGCTGCAAGAGGGGAGATGGAGAGGAGATGGGAGGGGGAAATTCTGTGCTGTGAGGGGCCCAGGGTGCCCCCAGAAGCTGTGGCTGCCCCATCCCTGGCAGTGTTGAAGGTTGGATGGGGCTTGGAGCACCCTGGGCTGGTGGGAGGTGTCCCTGACCATGGCAGGGGGGGCACTGGGGGAGCTTTGAGGTCCTTCTAACTCACCCTGCTTTGTGGTTCCATGATTTGATGACGGCAGGAGAGTAAGGGGATCCTGGGTAGATGATGATGTTCCTTTTTTACTTCGTTTGGGCAAAATAATCCTTGTGCTTAGCCTGATGTACAGACTGTGATATTAAAAACAACAAAAAAAAGCCTCCAAAATGATGCATTGCAGAGAAGTGGCTCAGGCAGACCTGGTGGAGCCAGAGCTGACCCCTCAAGGACTTTTTTGGGACCAGCACCTTGTATGTTGGGTGGGCAAGAAGCTGTTCTGGGCAGGGGGATCTTTGGACACTTTTCCTGGGAGGGAGGAGAGAACTTTGGCAGCCAGCAGCCCCCTTGGTGGAGGACACGGGGAGGGGGACATTGTCCCCACGCAGGGTTTCCAGCATGACCTGGGGCTCCTGGGGCTCACTTGCAGCATCCTCACACGGGTTTTGGAGAAGGGGTTTTCTTTGCCAGCGAGAGGTGAATTATTTTGGAGCCTGGTTGGTGTCTGTGGACTGACTGCCTTAACTTTTCCACCCAGAGCTCTCCTCCACAGTCCCAAATTTCTGATGCTTTGCAGATTTGTGGGGTGAGCAGCCATGTGTGTGTGTGGGGGGGGGTGTTTGGTGGTGTGGGACTGTGCTGGGGGTCCTGGGATCCCCCCCAGTGGGGGTTCCTCCAGGCAGGAGTTCAGGCAGCAGCAGGAGGATGGGGAGGTGGGATTGCCAGCATCCTGCTTCCCCAGGGGAATCAGAGCTCTCTGGCCAAGGCACAGGGACCCTCCCCAGCCCCTCTTGTCCCCTGGGACCCAGAAGCCTCCTGCAGAACCTGTCACAGTGTGGAGCCCCTCCAGAGCCATGCTGGGGGAACAGGAGGGGGGGATGCTGCCCCGCATGCTGCTCCTGGGCTTCTCCATTATTTCCTTTGCTTGCTCTTTTTTTTAATTTTTTTGAGGGTGGGGGAGAAAGCAGGGAGCTAATTTAAAAAAAAACAAACATTTTTCAAGCCTCATCTCAAGCCTGGTGGGATTATTTTTTAATTTTTTTCTTTTTTTTTTTCCTTGATCTTTGCCCACAAAGCTGTGCTGGGGGTCTGGGGGGTGCAGTGTCTCTCTGCAGGTAAGAAGTGGGGGTCTGGGCTCTGTTGCAGGCTCATCCCGGGGCCCAAGCCCCCTGACCATGGGGGCCCAGGACACCCTGCCCGTGGCTGCTGCCTTCACCGAGACCGTCAACGCGTACTTCAAAGGGGCTGACCCCAACAAGTAGGTCTGGGGGGCTGCTGAGCCTTCAGGGAGCATCCAGAGGGATGGGGAAGGGGAGGAGGAGGTGCTCTGGGCTGGGCAGGAGCACCAGTCCCCATCCCCAGCAGGCTGCTGGGCTCTGGGGCTGCTCCTGGGGTGGGCCAAGAGGCTGGGTCCCCCAGCACAGGGGGTGGGATGCTGGGGGAGGGGGTGTCACTGCACCACCCCCAGTTGTCACCACATCAAACCCCTCTGCTTTTAGCCCGGAAAGCCAACCAGGTGCTGGGCTGTGGCAAAAAAAGCACAGACAGTCAGTCAAGGGAGGGGATTCTCCCCCTTTATTCTGCTCCCATGAGACCCCCAGCTGGAGAACTGGGTCCAGAACTCCAGTTCTGGAGTCCCCAGCATCAGAAGGACACAGAGCTCCTGGAAGGTGTCCAGAGGAGCCACTGAAATGCTCAGAGGGCTGAGCACCACCCTGGGAAGCCAGGCTGAGGGATTGGGGTTGTTCAGCCTGGAGAAGAGGAGGCTCCCAGGTGAGCTCAGAGCAACCTCCCAATATCTGAAGGGGCTACAAGAAAGCTGGGGGAGGGCTTTGGACACGGGGGGTAGGGAGAGGACAAGGGGAATGGGTTAAAACTGGAAGAGGGGAGATTGAGGTTGGAGATGAGGAAGAAATTCTTTAATTTGAGGGTGCTGAGCCCCTGGCACATGGCAGGGGGGGTGGCACTGGGTGAGCTTTATCTCCCTTCCAACACAACCCATTCTGTATTTCTGTGATTTTGAGCCCCCTCCCCCCTGGGTCTCTGTCCCTGCAGGTGTATTGTGAAGATCACAGGGGAGATGGTGCTGTCCTTCCCTGCTGGCATCACCCGACACTTTGCCAACAACCCGGCCCCGGCGGTGCTCACCTTCCGTGTGCTCAACTACAACCGCCTGGAGCACGTCCTGCCAAACCCCCAGCTCCTCTGCTGGTGAGCCCCACCTCACCTCAGCCCAGGGGCAGGAAAACGAGGAAAAAAACGAGGAAAAACTTCCTTGGAAGCTTGTCCTGCTCTGGGGAAAGAGCTCTCAAGGGTTTGCTGGAGAGAGCAGCCCCTTGGCCAGGCAGAGAGGGTGATGAGGTTGCCCCCAGGTTTCCCCCAGAAGCTGTGGCTGCCCCATCCCTGGCAGTGTTGAAGGTTGGATGGGGCTTGGAGCACCCTGGGCTGGTGGGAGGTGTCCCTGACCATGGCAGGAGTGGCACTGGGGGGGCTTTGAGGTCCCTTCCAGCCCAGCCCAGTCCCTGATGGTTTGGTGGTGATTTGATGCTGGTGATCAGGGTGATGGTGATGATAAGAGCATCAGCAGAGAGGAACAAAGGCTCTGATGGGCTTTCCTCATTTTGAGCCCCATTCTGCTCCTTATGCCTCTGGTGTGCAGAAGGAGAAGAGCTACAGATGGAGCAGGGGTGGGAGGGGAGGAGGGAAAAGGTGGGATTGAAGGTGGTGGGTGCTGGGGTGGGATTGCAGGTGGTGGGTGCTGCTGCCCCGGGTGTCTGTGGAGCAGCCGAGGTGGCTGACAGGAAGGGTTTGTTCTCCCCCTTGGGCAGTGACACCACGCAGAGTGACACCAACACCAAGGAGTTCTGGGTCAACATGCCAAACCTGATGGCTCACCTCAAGAAGGTATCGGAGCAGAAACCTCAAGCCACCTATTACAACGTGGATATGCTCAAATACCAGGTAGGGGGGTTTTTTTGTAAGACAAAACTCTGCCAAAAAACCCAAAACAAAACAAAAAAACAATAAACTAAAACCATATGAGTAACTTCTGGACATAAAAGCTGGCGTTTCCCTAGCACAGAGATGGGGGGAGCTGAGGGCATTGCCACCCCACTGGCCCCTTCCTCAGGTCACTAGATTTGTCTGATTTTGAGCCTGGTACAAAATTAGAGTAGAGTGAGAATAGAATGAGAATAGAGTGAGAATAGATTGTGAGAACAGAAGGTGTCACCTCCTCTGAAACCAAATGCAACTGCTGCCTCTGTAAAAAAAAAAAAAAAATTAAAAAAAATAAAAATGGGATTTTTCCCTTTCACCCCTATGGAAACTAAATGTTTTTTCTGTCATTTTGGAAGGTGTCTGCCCAGGGTATTCAGTCTACTCCATTAAACCTTGCAGTGAGCTGGCGGTGTGACCCTGCAAGCACTGACCTCCGCATCGACTACAAATACAACCCCGAGGCAATGACCACCCCTGTGGCTCTAAACAACGTCCAGTTCCTCGTCCCTGTGGATGGAGGAGTAACCAAACTGCAAGCTGTGCTTCCTCCTGCTGTCTGGTAGGAATCTCTCACCCCACAGAGAGCTTGGGGTTTCTGCCCTAAGCTCTGCCTGCTCGGGGGGGCTGGGACACACCGGGGACCCGAACTTCTCCTCCTCTTGCAGGAGAGGCATGCAGCCAGGCTCTGATTTAGTGTTCTTGCTGTTCTCCCAAGAAGATGCTCAGAGCTGAATGTGTGTACAGGCAGCAGAACAGCAGCCACAGAATCCCAGACTGGTTTAGGCTGGAAGGGATGTTAAAGATCCGTCCATTTCCAGCCCCCTGCCACGGTCAGGGACACCTCCCACCAGCCCAGGGGGCTCCAAGCCCCATCCAACCTTCAACACTGCCAGGGATGGGGCAGCCACAGCTTCTGGGGGCAACCTGGGCCCCTCACAGCACAGAATTTCCCCCTCCCATCTCCTCTCCATCTCCCCTCTTGCAGCTGGAAACCCTTCCCCCTCATCCCATCCCTCCAGGCCCTTGTCCCAAGTCCCTCCCCAGCTTTCCTGGAGCCCCTCCAGGCACTGGAAGGTGCTCTAAGGTCTCTCTGGAGCCTTCTCATCTCCAAGGAGTTTTGGGTGCTTTTATCCAGGCCCATGGTGCTGGTTTGCAGCAGGGAAGCAGGGCAGAGCCTGGTCCTGCTGCCTCTCATCCCTTGCCCACCTGCAATGCAAGAGCAGAGGTTTCCTGCTCGGATCAAAGCCAAAGTCCTGGAATTCACACCAGCACCAGAGCTGCTCCCCCAGCCCACCTGGGTGCTTAGCAAAATTCTGCCTCCTTTCACTCCTCATTCCCCAGCAATTCTCTTCTCCATCTGTTTCCAGGAACGCGGAGCAGCAAAGGATATTGTGGAAGATCCCTGACATCTCTCAGAAGTCAGAGAATGGAGGTAACCCCACATCTTGTTAACCACGGGCACCCAGCTCCCACTCTGCCCTCCTTATCCTGCCTGCCCAGAGGCACACAGATTCCTGCTGGTGCCTGCTGGGGGATGATGCTGTGCAGAACCAGGGCAGAGGGAAGCAGGGACACGTGGCCCTGGTGCTTTGCCAGGGCAGGAGGGGATGAACACAGCAGCTCTGGGGCTGCTCTTGGCCAAGTCCTTTGCTCCATTGCCCTGCTCTGCACCTGCAGGATGAGGCCACCACTTTGCACCCCACCTTCCCACGGGTCCTTTCTCCACCCGTGACCTCCCCATCGTGGCTGCTTTGTTATCTCTGAGCAGCAAAACGCCTGCTGGGGGGGGGGTGAAGGGGTTCACATCCCAAACCTGGGGGATGTCGGTGGCTCGGGGGAGCGGGTGTCACTCTTTGGGTTTGTCAGGAGCTGCTGCAGGGCTTTCCCCTTCCAGGTGTGGGGTCTCTGCTGGCCCGGTTCCAGCTCTCCGAGGGTCCCAGCACCCCAGCCCCCCTGGCTGTGCAGTTCACCAGTGAGGGCAGCACCCTGTCCAGCTGTGACATCGAGCTCCTGGGTGCCGGCTACCGCTTCTCCCTCATCAAGAAGAGGTTTGCAGCAGGTAGGTGCCTCGCTGCTAGGGGTGGCAGTGTCCCCTGTGGTCCCCTCCAGCACTGGAGAATGGTTTTTTGGTTGGTTTGGTTTGGGTTTTTTTGGCTGGTCCCACTGCAGCGTGGTGGCTGAGGGGCAAAAGCTCCTTGCATGAAATAAATCCTGGCACTGCTGCCCAGAGCCCTGAATTTCTGTGGGTTCTTCCCTGCCTCTGGGTCCTGCATGAAAGGAAAGAGCTGGGGATGGCCAGGAAGAGCTTTTGCCACTTTGCTGTAGGGAAATATTAGTGTTTTTTTTTTTTAATTTTGCCCCCTTGCTGCAGACAAAGTATTTATCCACGTGTCTCCTTGCCAGAGGAGGTGGGTGGCCATCCCCTGGGCATGGGGGCTGCTCCCTCCCCACAGCTGAATTCCCATCCCATTTGTAGGTAAATACTTGGCTGATAACTGACAGGAGGTTATGCAAGCCCATGGAAAACCATATGGAAAACCCCCCAGGACTGCTGTGTGTGGAACGGGTTTCAGTTGCAGCTTGAGGAAAATGAACTAAATCCTGCACTCGGGACATTTCTGTTGGAAGTGTCGACAACTTTCAGCATTTATTTTTTTTTTTTTCCTTGGAGAACACCGTCTTGACCAGTCCTACAGTATTTACTTCTAGATGTAA
This sequence comes from Florisuga fusca, assembly GCA_038090715.1. Lineage (NCBI taxonomy): Eukaryota > Metazoa > Chordata > Aves > Apodiformes > Trochilidae > Florisuga > Florisuga fusca. The sequence goes on from JAAWXA010000008.1 coordinate 29,107,171, forward strand.
CATTGTTAATGGTTTTAAAATGTAATTATTGTATTTGTAAATTGTACTCATTCCAGTAAGGCTGTATTTTTGGCAGTTAGACACTTGAGTTTTAGCATTTTCCCATTCATGAAATGGATGTAATTTAAACTGTGGTATATAAATTTAATAGTAGTACTGTTGAATGGCACAATGCTTACAGAGGTAGATTCCATTTTGTCAATATATACGATTTAAATCCAATCCTGGTAGCTGTTATGAAGGGGGTGCCTCATAAAGAGAGAGTGAAACAGAACTGACAGGCTGATTTAGTTTTTTCTTCAGTCCTTGGTAGGAATCACAAAGCTCTACCTTTGAGTTCAGCTGGTTGCACTCCAGAAAAAATATTGCTGCAAAGGTGGGGGTTCCTCATCCGACCTCTCAGCAAAAAAAAAGCAGGAAAAAAAAAAAAGTCACTTCTAGAAAGGGTATTTACGTCAAGTTTCCATGATGAGAAACCCCTGTGAAGGTGCCCGTGATGTCTCAGCCTCAGATGAACCTTCAGGATGTGCACAGGCAACGAGCAATTTGCTTTTTGCCTTTTTTGTTTGGTTTTTGTTTTGTTTTGGTTTTTTTGCCCCAAGCCCTTACATTTTGCAGAGAATGCAGACAAGGCAAGAGGCTGGGTAGCAACTCGGAGCTTACGTTGCTGCTGGAAAAAAATCTTGCTGCTTTTAAGGACGCATATTCTGAGCAGCCTTCAGGCTTTTTTGTGGCATTTCTATGTTCCTTTCCTTGCTTTTTCCCCCCCTTTTTTTTCCCTCCATTTTTGAAAGCCCTGTGAGTTTGGAAAACAATTTCAAGGCAGGCAGCCCCTCCCATGCCTTTCTGTCTTACTGCTTGGGCAGGCAAAACATGAAGCTGGTTGTGGGGAAGGGAGCCAGCCCCTCAGCGGGACACCTGCCTTGCTACCCAAGCTCCTGGAGATGGGGAAAATGCGTGGAAGTGCTAAAAGGGGGAAAACTGTTCCTCTGTGCTTTCCCTGGGGGGATGCAGGCACTGTGCATCACCTGTGCAAGGGGTGGTGGTTGGTTCCTAGCTGAGGTGAGGCTGGTAACATGCTGAGGGCATTTGTTCTCCATCTGCTGGGATGGAGGGCTTGGCTTCATGGGAGAATTTGGCAATATTGGGAGGGGAGGAAAAAAAGAAGGGAACTTCTCAAAATTCCATGCAGCTGCTGTCCAGGTGCAGAGAAAACCACGGGAGCATCCACTGAGCAGGGTGCTGGGGACTTGGGAGATGTGTAAGATGGGAAATAAAGGTTGGACCAGGTGGTCCTTGAGGTCCCTTCCAACCTGACACTCTAGGATTCTAGGAAATAGTGATAATTTTACTGTCCTAAGTCTGATAAGGGTCAGGCTGCTTCATTTGCACTGGGAAACTGAAACTGTGCACACTGGGAGGTGCTTGTTCACCTGAGCAGGTTGGAGTGATGTGAGCAAACAGAAATCCATGTCCATCCTGAAAGAAAATAAGGAAATCTGGAGATATTTCAGTTCTGAAGTGACGAGTTAGGCTGAGGTGTGTGACAGGCATCAGCACAGGAGGTAAAGCCCAAGTCATGTAGTTCATCCATCCCTGCAGGTTTTGGAAGTCCACCCACCAGTACTCCTGGATGGAGCCTTCAGCTCTGTTAATAATTTTTTCCCCTGAAATGGCAATTTGTACAAACGGTGTGACCTGGCCTTTTCCAACGCAGGCACAGAGGGGAAAAAAGTCTAAGAATTAGGGTTTGCATCATTGTTTTTGTGCTGTGTACAATTGTTATAAACTCATGCTTCCAAAAGAGATCTATGTCATAGTCTTGGAAATAAGGATTTTATAATGTAAATATTACCAGAACATAGAGATTTTACTTTATATTTCATTTGAAAGACAAAGTGTTTACATTAGCATTGGGTTTTTAAACACTTTTTAAACAAAGAAACCCCATAACCCAAAGATCCCAAGCTTGTCCCGTTTGTGCTGTCCCACAAAAGAGAGGTGACATTTCCTGGGTGTGTGGAGGTGCTGGGATGCAGCCCCCATAGTCTGGGGAGGGCGATGGGAAAGTTCTGCACCCTCCTGGGGCACATTACCTGGCAGACTGAACTCCTTCTGCCTCCAGCCCTCTGGGGACACACTCCCCCTCCAGACACCAGCAGGTGACAAAAACCATCTCTTCCCAGCCCGTGACACTGGGACTGAACCCAGTGCTTTGGGAGAGGTTTTTTGCATCCTGCTTTTGCCAATTTTTCCTGCAGTGTTTGACCTGGGGTCACCAGGTGGTGGTTAACTCAGGAGTGTTGAGCTGTGTGTGTCTTTGCCTTCCTTCCCAGCAGGTCCTCCCTGCTGCATCCCCTTGCAAGGAGGTGGTTTGGTTTCCCTGCCCTGTTTGATGTCTGAGAAGAGTGTCAGAGTGCCTGGAATGCTTATTCTGTTGGGTGTTTGTCTTCTTGCATGTCATATGAGCGTGGCACCCCGGCATGGGGAAGGGGAACAAAGCTGTTGTATTTTGAAGCCTGAAGTCCAGGAAATTCTGATCTTTCTTCCCTGGCTTTGAGAAGGTGTCAGCAGTAAAAAGGTCATGGGCAGCAGCTTGGGATCTATCAGACTTTAAATTTAGAGCCCTAAATAGGGGCATATATATTCCAGCTTCTGTAAGAGCAGTGTGAGCCCCAGAGAGGGCAAGGGGGGGATGCACTGCATTTGGGGCACTGGAGCTCTGCAGGTTTCAGCTCTGGTTCTAGGCAGGAAAAACTCTGTGTGTTCAGGGACTGCACCTCTGTGGTACTCCCTGCCATCACCACCCTCTTTAGGAACATGGGGCCCAGGCCTTCCAGCTGAGGCTGAAAAGGGGGCTCAGCCCTCCAGCACTGGCACCCCATAACTCAGCAGCTCTCAGATCCAACAAGCTGGCTAAGAAAAAAAAAAACAAAACAAAAGATAAAGAAAGGAGGCATTCAAATAACAGAAAGGCTCTGGCTTGGTGACTGGCATGGACCTGTCCCTCAGGCTGTGCCTTCAGCCACCTCTCCCCTGAAGAGCTTTTCCTCCTGGGGTCCCTGTTGGCCACCAGCAGCCCACGCCTGCAGAGTCCAGGTGCCCACGGAGAGGTGGAGTGGTTTTCCCTGCAGATTTGGGCCTTTGGATGCTAGGAGCAGAATTTTTTTTTTTTTTTTCCACTTTTCTTCTGCTTGTTGCAAATACTCAGCACTCTCAGCCAGCTTACTGTGCTCCTGGAGGGAGACGTGTCAGATCCATTTGCAGCCTCGACAGTATTTCTGAAGAACAAGGAAATTTCTCAGTCCTACAAAACACTACCAAATAATAAGCTTTTCATTTGGTCTTTGCTTTTGTTCTTGAATATCACTCCCCTTTTACAGAGCTGATCTTGGTTTTGCTGGAAGGCCACTGTCCATTAAACTATCCCTGCAGCTTCACTCCCAAAAGCTTTGCCACACGAGTGTGATCTTGGACCAAGGGAGTCAGAAAACTGAACTCTTTTTTTCCTGATGCAGGCTGGACCTCAGGTTGTTAGTGCTTATTTCACTTCAATTCATTTTATCTTCAGCATGCCTTTTCAGGAGAGATCCATTAGAGGTTTTCTTCTTTAAGCACAGGTGCAAAAACAGTGTGCAACTTCTAAGGTTAAAATGCCATCCTGTTTTGGCCAGGCAGGGAAGGGATGGAGAAAGCCAGAATTATTATTATTATTATTATCATTATTATTATTCTCACCACTTCTCTAGTAATCCTTGCAGAGCCAGGGAGTCTTCCTGATCCATCAGTATTTTTTTATTCTGTGGTAAGGATCTGCAGAAATACCCCCTGCATCCCCCTCAGCATCACTTTAGGAGTGATAATGTGGCTAATGCTGCTGAGATTTGTTGCTAAAATGGGAAGTATTAGTGTGGTGATGCTCTGTGAAGGGTTGCACACAAGCAGGACTTCACTACAGGCCAAGCAGTATGAGACAAAACACGCCAGGTTGTCAGGAGGCATTCAGAATCTCCCATTCCACTCCAAAACACCCCAGGGTTGATGAAACCAGCCCCTTGTTTTGATGGCATGAACCACAGGGAGAGATGAAGTTGTGGTCTGAGAGAAGGCTGGAGTTGGGTTGTGTTGGACTCTGGTCCCACAGGCTGAACCCAGGGGAAGCCCCAGCAATGAATTGGATTTCCCCAGGTATTTCCCTGTATCATTTGATGAACTCCCTCATGTATAAAATGTTTATAAATATTTGTGGATGAAGATACACAGGTCTATTTTTAAGATTTAAGTTAAATAAGTTAATGAATGGCTGGCCTTTTTTGCCTAAACGTGCAATGAGATATATTATACCTTTAGTCTACGATGGCCTAGGTACTGCTTAGTCTGTGATGAAAACTTTGCTGCTTACCTACTGTTCTCAGAGAAAAAAAAAATAAAAGACATACAGGTTTGTTGCACATGGACTATGGCAGCAAAGCTTTGTATTTGACCACTGGTAATATGAATGTGTTGTATTGACTTGTTGAAGATAATCATGAAACAACATATTTTAAATGTTACTTGCCTTATAGGTTAGAATACGACTATGTGGATATCATTTTTGTAAATAATGTTTTTTTATAAATGTCTCTCCTCCATTTCTTCCCCCCCCCCATCACCCATTTCACAAAATCTTGAATATGCAATTATTTACCATGCATAATGTTGCAACAAATAAATCCCCATGTCAGAACAAAGTTTATTAATTCTATACATAAGAACCGCGTTAAAAACCCAACTGAGTTGCAATTGAAATGTGATTATTATTTTTTTTTCCCTTGAAAATAAACTAACCCCCCTAAACCACTGCTCTCTCCCCGTGAGCTTTGCATGTGGGGACCGGTGGGGATCCATGGGGAGGTTGTGGGGTGCCTGAGGGATGTGGGGACACGGGGGACCCCGTCTGTGGGATCTCGGGGGGGTTCAGGAGACCCACGGAGGCCATGGGGACATCAGGGACACGTGGAGACCTCTGGGGTCCACAGGGATCATGGGGATGCACACGGATGGACCCATGGGGGCCATAGGGACTCTTGGGGGGGTTTAGCCACACATGGACACTCGTGGGGTCCACGGGGGTCACGGGGATGGACATGGATGGGGGCTACAGAACTCACAGGGGTTGTAGCCACACATGGATACCAGTGGGTCCATCCATGGGGATCACAGGGTTGGACATGGATGGACCCATGGGGGCTATAGGGACTCATGGGGGCTCTAGCCACGCAGGGACACCAGGGGGGTCATGGGGTCCCCAAGGGTGCTGGGGATGGACATGGCTGGACACATGGAGGTTATGGAAGCTCATGGGGTTTGCAGCCACGGACGGATTCCTACGAGGACCACGGGGAGCCACGGAGGACCTTGCAGGCGTCGTGTGGAAGCAGCCATGAAGGACATCAGGGAGCTACAGGGATCTCTGGAAACCAGGGGTCTTCCCCGAAGAACGTCAGGAGGGGGGTGCGGAGGGGAGGGGGTTAATGGCGGCGATTCCCCCTCAGGATGGGCGGGAACAAGCAAGGGGCGGGTAGGGGGCGGCCGCCATTGCAACGCGGCCAAGCGATGGCTGCTGCGCCCTTCCCGCCATTGCTTCCCCCCTGAGCATCCGTGGGGGGATGGATGGCGGCGACCCCCGCTCGGGTAGGTCTGAGGGCGGGAGAAGGGGGGTTTAAAAAGCGCCTTCCTCTTCCCCCTGAGGAAAACTCATCTTCGTTTCGCCCCTCAGGTCCCCGCAAGAGCTTTCCGGTGGCGGCGGTGGATGAGATCCTGAGGGATGTGTTGGGCAGCTCTCTGAGGGAGCAGCGCTACGAACCGGAGCGGTGCAGGGAGATGGTGAAGGATCTTGCCGAGGTGAGGGCCGTGCTTGAGGGACACAGGGGTCGTGTTGGCCTCGGGGGTGTTTCAGGGAGGGGAGGCCCCCGAAATTAAATATAAATTATAAAGCAAACGCTGGAGGAGGCCGTCAGCGTGTACCAAGGGTGAGGCTGCAGCAGGTGCAGGCTCATGCCGAGGTGATGAAGCTCACAGGTCAGTAAAAGCTCCATGCTGGGGTTGCCCTGTCCAGAAATACCTTGGAAAATTATAATGGATTATCATTAATATACACCCTATACGTTTTAACTATGCCAGACCTTTCTGAAATAGAGCAGTTGTGGTGGATGTATTCTGCACAGCAACGCATGTGCAAGGCTCTGGTCTTTCAAGTCTTGTTGCTGAGAAAGGCTTTTTTTTCATGCTGCCCGGCATAAGAAAAAAAAACAAAACAAAACAAAACACGGTGAGTTTGCAGTAGGTGTCAAGTGCTGCAGTTCAAAGATTACTTTGAAAGTAATTCAAAGATTCAAAGGTTTCTTGCAAGGGTTGCACTTGTCTGTCCCAGCAACCCAAATCCCTGAACATCCCGGTAAAGCCCCCTCGCTGCTTGTGTCTCAACCTGTGCTTCTCCTGCAGGTAATTAAAGCTCGGGTGAAGGACCTGATGGTACCCAGGTACAAGATTGTTGTGGTGACACATATTGGGCAGCTGAATGAGCAGAGCATGCAGATTGGAAGCAGGTGCCTGTGGGATCCTGCAAGTGACACCTTTTCATCCCATGTGTTCAAGAACTCTTCACTCTTTGCTCTTGCAAATGTCTACGCTGTCTATTTTGAGTGAGGGAGGGAGGAATATCCATTCAGCAGTCCTCTTTCTGCTGTTGCAAATGGTTGGGAGGGACCACAGCAACATTTCACCTGGTTTGAAATGTGGTTACCAGAAGCCTTTCTGCAGTGAATTCTGTTTCCCAGAGCTTTCTCTGGGAAGTGCTGCCCTGTGACATGCAGTTGCACCTGATCCTAGCTGCTTTCAGAACCCCCTGTCCCTGTAGTGGGTTTTGTTTCTCCATGATTTTGCCTTCTCTGTGTGATCCCCAAGTAGTGGGGAAGTAAAACAAAGGTCCCTACCAACCCCTGACATTCTGTGATTTTAAAACTATCCATGCAGTTAGTGCCCAGCTGAAAGTAGAACAGTAAGTTAGATGGCAACAACTCTTTGTGCTCAGGACTTAAAACTTTAAACCACTATTAGCACTTTGTGGAACCCAGACCACTCCACCTGAGCTGCCCCCGCAGCCCTTTCCCACTTTGCTCTAAAACCTTTCACCTTCAGCATTTAGTGTGCTAAAAAAAACCAAACCCAAACCCAAACAAGTACAATTAAAGAACACAGATGAAATCGTTGTGGTTTTATGTCATGATTGCTTTAATAGAGGAAAGCTGGGAGGCTGAACCTCCTGGGTTTTAGCAGAGGGAGCTGATCTCCCTCTCGGTGCAGCCCAGGCTGCAGCAGGAGGTGGTCAGCAGCTTGGCTGCTTCACGCCTTGCCAGCAGAGGGGTTTTCCTGGTGCCTCCCAGGTCTCTCTCTGGCTCAGGCTCCTCGGAGCTGTGGGTTTCTTGGCTCTCAGTCTCCAGCCCTTGGTGTCTGTAGCTCCAGGAGTCAGGATAAGGGTTGTTCTGGGGTGGGAAAGGCAGGGGGTTGGTGCTCTCTGTTGCATCTGTATTCAAAGCTAAGAATTAGAAGTTGTGGAATAATAAGTTGGTTGTAATATTTGTCTTTACTAGAAAGACAGACCAGCCTGCAACCAGGCAGCTTCATCCTCTGTGTCTCCTGTGAACAGCCAAGAGGTACCAGATGACTCACTCCTTGCCAGAGCAGAATTAAAATAGGTCTGCAAGGCAGGCTTTCTGTGAGTAAAATTGGTGGATTTATATTGGAGTGGTTTTTGTAGGAACAGTTGCCTTCTCAGTCCTGCACTGATATTTTTGTTTCAAAGGGCAGGACCAGGATTTGTTGTGTCAGTGGCACCATTTCAGAGTTCCTGGGTGTTCCCAGGTGCATTTCAAACACTACAGTAAAATCAGACAGTGCCTTGTGGAGTTTGTAGAGGGGTAGCAGTTAGCTCTCAGTGCAGCACTGAGGGTTTTCTTCTCTGACAGGCTTATGGGCAGGGAGATGCAGGTGACATTGCTTTTTATGTGTGATTAAAGCTGTTGCTACCATAGGATTTTCAAGACAGGCAGATGTTGCTGCATGGAGACTCTAGAAGTCCTCCTTGTGCCTGTCACCTGCCTCATTTATTTTTTTTTTCTAGTTATTTAACCTATCAGTACAAAAAGCTAGCACACGTGATGCCTCAATTTTCTGACTCAACCTACAAATACACTGATATTTATACAGCACCATGTGAAGATGTTTCAAGTGCAGAGTAGATATTTGGCATGCTGTAATTTTAATTCTAACATTTCCTAGAGTTGTTAATCAAATTCCTGGTCTCTAGTGGGGAAAGCCCCGTGTCCTGCTGAAGAGAAGGCTCAAAAAACCCTGTGCTGGCTGCAGCAGAGCTTGCCCGGAGGTGTAAAATGTTGTAGCACCGAGACTGGACGTGCAGTTCCTCGGGAAGATCTTGCTCCAACTGGTGTTTGTGTGTTTGTTGTGTTGTATTTATGTCGCGACACAGCACCCAGCAAGGGAACCAAGAGCCCGGAGTGGAAGCAAAGCCCGTGTCTGGTGTTGGGAGCAGCAGGAGCCCCTGGGGCACTGCCGGTGGGTGGTTCGGTTCGGTTGGGTTCGGTACTCACCTAGCAGGGGGTGCTCAGCTGTCAGGTGCCTTCTCCACCGGGAGCCGCCGCAGGTGAAGACCACAGCTCTGACAAAGTCTCTCCCGCAGAGCCTCACCGCGTTCCCCTCTCCTCTTCCCTCCCGAACCGGCACCAGGAGCCCCAGCAGGACCAGGACCAGCACCCTGCCCCTCATGCTGCTGCTGTGCTGCCAGGCTGGGTGCTGGCAGGGCAGGAGGTGTGAGGAGTTCTCCTGAAATCCTCATTTATAGCGGCGGCCCCGCCGCCTCCGGGCTCGTCCTGCGGGTGGGTGAGTGTTTGCTGAAAACCCGTTAATCGCTCGTTTCCGGCGGTGTCCTAAGTGCTCCCGCCGGGATTTCGGAGCGTTACGAGGCCTCTGGAGGCTGGATGACAGCTGTGCTATAGGAACACGTCTAGTATAACAGGTTTATGGGGGACGGGGGCAGGTCAGTGCCCTTAATGTGTGTGTTCTGCAGGAGTGAAAGGTGTTCTCACACCCCTCGCAGATAATGGGCTTGGGCTGGGTGTCTCCCACGCAGGTTGTTGCCCAGTTGTGCCTCTTTTTCCCAGTTCAAACAACCCCGGGTCTTTTTCTGGTCGTGATCCCAGGGCACTCCCAGCTCCCTGGGGTGATGCCCGTGGTTGGTACCTCTCTTCCCTTCATCCAGCTGGCAGCTGCTGATGCTTCAGAAGAACCTGCCCATGCTGGGGGTTCCCTCATCATCAAATCACATCCTGGAAGGGTTTTGTGAAGAAAAAAAAAAACAAAAAACCAAGAAACCCAAACCAACCAACCAAAAACCCAACTCCAGAGTAGGGCTGTGCTGCCACGGGTATTGGGGGCAGTTGCTGTAAGCTTCTGTTAAACAATCCTTGCAATCAGATGCCTTGGAGAAAAAAATTAGTCAATTACAACGTCAGAAATCCCATGTTTAGGAACAAAATACAGGTAGGGAAGGAGCTCTGGGGGTGTTCCATGCCTCCTGGCACCACAAGTGCTGCCCAGCACAGTCGATTAGGTTACAGGATGCGTGGGGTGAGTGGCAAAGTGTTACAGCCCTGACAGAGAGCTCCTTCCACCAACAGCTCCTGTGAGCAAACAGTCATGACCCCTGATGGAACATACAGGGTGTATTTTGCTCAGATTTGTAATAATGATTAACACAGGATTCACCTTAATGGGTGTGTGTCTGAAAGGCACCCAGGTGGGGTTTACTTTGCTGTAAAATGTGCAGCACAGAGGAGGAAGGGAGTGTTAATGCACCACAAATGGTCTTTAACTTCAGTGATGGGTTTAAGTGTTGGGTGTTTATGGTCGGGCTGATGAGGGAGTCTGAACATTCTGTATCTGTAAACTACCTGCCTCCATCAGCTGGCAGGCAGAGCAGCTCTGAAAATCCTCTTCCACACCACTGCTGGTGGCTCCTTGGGCTCCAGAAAGGTGGGCTGGAGTGAGTGTTCCCAAGGCTTCGGGAGGTGGGGAGGTCTCCAAAACCACCCATCTGGCTTCCAGAGCTGCAGAAGTCAACCCTGGCTCCAGGACCACACTGTGAGCTCGTGTGAGGAGCTTCCAGGGACGTGGTGATGTGGAGCAGAGTGAATTGAAACAGGGATTTTATATTATCCTAATGTGTTAGGGGTTGGAAAAGTCTGGTCTCTCCTCCTGCCTGGCCTGCAGGAGCAGGATTCCACTCAGAGCTCAGCTTCCACCCTCAGTGGTGGTGTGTGGGATGGCAGACAAGGTGGGTCTGAGGGAATCTTCCATCTGGTGGTATCTTTCAGTTATTTTATTCTGTCTCTTGAGACTGGACTGAAGACCCAGTAGCCTTAGCAGTAGGTTCTTTCAGTTTTTCTACCTGAAAGCAAAGTCTCTGCTCTGTGCAGTTTTAAGTACCTTTGTGCAAAGCTTACAAGCACAAAGTTTGTTTTCAGAACTAGCTTTGTATTAATCTTGTTTAAAGATTGATTTACTGTGTGATTACTGCTGCCTGCAGGGGGTTGGACTGGAGGACCTTTAGAGGTCCCTCCCAACCCAAATTATTGTGTGATTTCACAGGGCAGACACAGACTGCTGAGGATCAGGCTGTGTTATGGAGTAGCCTACACAGGAGGTGGTTTGGGCATGTTTTGCCTTTTCAGTAACCCAAGGAGAGAAGCCCTGGGAGGGGAAAACCCAGGGAGAAAAAAAAACCCAAGGAGAAAAGCCAAGGGAGAGCTTTGCACTGCTCTGTGTTACAGAGAAGGGCATCTGAGCATTACTGCTCTGTGTGGATTGAGGGGGACTTCCAGGGGAAAATTCAGAGCATTGGAGAGAAGTTTCCAACCAGTTTGGTTTCAAAGAGAAATTTTAATGACTGCAGAGGGAGAGTTTATGTTAACAGGACAGTAAGTTTGTCTTGCTGTGGTATCCTTCAGCTACTGTGCAGTAGCTACAACAGGACCAAGGATGTTGTGTAAAGTGTCAACCTGCAACAGAGAAGGGGAGAAAAGAGCAGATTGCAGTGACCCAGAATTCCTCTTTAGGAGCTGAGAACAGAGTGATGGCTGCAGTGAGCAGGTTTGTGGTGTCAGCTGCTCCTTCCTTACACCCCCTGGACAGCCCCAAGGCCAGGCAGAGCATGCTGCTCTCAGGAGGGCAGGGAGAGGAGGGATGGCAAGCAGGGCTCCCGGGGCTAGGGAGGCTCTGGGACTCACTGGCCAGTTCTGCCACGTGCCCAAAGTCTCTGAAATCATGCACTGGTATTTTTAGTCCTGTCCTGGTGACATACCCAGAAAATTACCCTGGTATTCTTATTAACTGCAGAACTTCTCTGCTCAGAGGACTTGGGCTGCTTTGTGGTGGTGTGTAGGGAAAAGCTCCCACTAATTTTAATTTTGAAGTTGAACAAGAATGGCCTCACTTCTCCTTGTTAAGAGAAATATCTTTTTGCTTGGTGGTTCCTGTGGGAAATGAGCCAGGATCTCACTGACAGCTGTGACTTGGTGATGCTCGGTACCCCAAGAGTGAAGGTTACAATGACACCAGCATTTTCATCCCAACTTCAGGTTAGTGGCTTTGCAGCAGGTGGCTCAGGAAGCCTTTTCCAAAGGACTTTTTCCCACCTCCCAGAGTGGGAACCCAAGGCCAGTGAGCCAAAGCTTCTTGCTCAAAGCTGGAAGGAGAAGAGGAGTGGTGCAGATCAGGGAGAACCTGGAGGAGGGATCCACCTGGTCCTGGAGGATTTTTTACCACAGACCAGGCAAGGCATGCCCAGCCCTGGTTTCTGCATGTGAAGGGATCTGCAGGTGACCTCAGGCAGCTGTTGTGCTGCTGACAGGGGGTCTGGGCAGTGGTGTGGTTGGAGAGGAACTGAGATGTTAGGTGGCTGTTATCTGGCAGAGAAAAAGCCCTCCTGAGGATAAGCAGTGGCTTCTGCAGGTGAAGGCAGTGCAGAGCCAAGGGGCTGGTGGCTTTCTGTCCCAGCAAAGAGAGAAGGAAGCTCTTGGGGGTGGCTGGATAGGGCCCAATGCTCCTGCCTGGTCAGCAGGTGAGGGCTTTCTGCCAAACCTGCTCCCCTGCATCCTGCCTTGAGAGGCAGCTCCACTGCCTGCCCTGGCTCCTGAATCCAGCTGTGCAGAACCTCTGGGTTTGCCATCAAGTGAAACCTGAGGTTGGGTGTTGCCTTGCCTGTTCCTGCTGATGTTCCTGGTGTGGCAGGAACCACCTCAGGTGTTCATCTGGTTATGGCATTGCAGCCAGTCCCACCTGCTTCACTCTGTAGTGGCCAGATCCCTCCCAGAGCCCCCGTGGTGAGGGACACAAGCACACAGGCCCCCTGGGACCAGCACCTTTCCTCAGGGAATCCTACCAGATTGCTGCAGGGAGCAGGCAGGTTCTGCAGCTCGAGCACCCCCACTTCTCCTTCACTATCTCCCACGAGGAGGCAGTCGGTGTTGAGAGCAAAGAGCACGGATGTGAAGCTCACCTGGGGCTTGGCAGAGTGAGAGATGGTGGGGTTGAAGCTGCAACCCCCCCAGAAGGAAGAGTTAATGATGTTAAAGCACTCTGTTTGCCTGAGTGTCCTCTCCAGGGGTGCCCAGCAGTCAGCTGCATGACAACTGGGATGTTCTAGATGAACTGAAACCCCCCAGACTAGGAGGTGAGGCAGTGTTTGGTTTGGGCTCTACCAGAACAAAAATCCCAGCTGCTAGTCACTAAGAGATCCTGGTTGCCTAAAATCTGGCCTGTTGGCTAACAGGGGGGTGTGGGTAAATGTTTTAATTAAATGAATAATTTGGGGTTTGTTACCACAAGATTTGTCAGGCCTCCTGCTCTGCTGCAGGCTTCATGCTGCCAGTAACACTGATCAGTGCAGAGGAGCAGTGCAAGCCTGCAGGTTAGTGTTAGGTGCTGTCCTTTGCTGTGCTGGGAAAACCCCAGGGGAATCTCAACTCCTCACCATCTTATCTCTAGAAAAGGTCCCAAGCAGCTCCTTTGTTGTTGTTTTTATTCCCTTTTGACTATGGCAGTGGTAGAATTGATGATTTCTGCAGGCAGAAGGCACTTTTTCCCTTTATCAATTCCATGAGGCACTCAGCTCCTTCTCTTATAATCAGGACTGCTGGTAACCACCTTCTGCTTTTACAAAATGAGTATTTCCAATACTTGTCATAACCAAGCCAGCAAATGGCCTGGAGCTGCAAGGATGTGACCACAGCCCTGGCTGGGCAGTAATGTGCAGCCTTTGTGCCACGAAGTTTCAGAATCTTCAGAGAAAAGGAAATACTTACAGGCTGAGGCTAAGATCCCAAATTTCTACTCTGCTCTCATTGGCTGCTGCAAACACAAAGGGTGACTTGGGAGACCAGCCGATGTCGAGAACAAAAGCAGTGGTGGAGCTGAATGTCAGCAGGGGCTGCTGTGACTCTTGGTGCCACAGCATCATGCTCCAGTCTGCAGAGCAGCTCAGGAACATGTCAGTGCTGAAGGGATGCCAAGCAACTTTGTACACAGGAGCCTTGGTGTGTGGGGAAGAAACAACAATTAAAAAAAAAAAAAAAAAAAAAAACCGAGAACTTTGTGTTATTCTGGAGCTACAGCCTCACAGGATGATTTTTCATATTTTTTAATCCCTGAGTGTTCTCTGGCCTTACTAGCAAACCCAGCATGGTGTTATGTGTGCCCCCAGGAAATTAGGATGCAGCAGAGAGGAGAGGTGAGATCTTAGGAGTGAAAAGCATCCAGCTGACTGCCTTCACTGCCTGGCAGGAGAAGCTGATGCTGACAGGCAGCTCCTTGGGTGAGGCAGGGGCTTTCAGAGCAAGAGGTGCTGCTAAAGCTCTGAGATCTTCCTCTCAGAGGTAAGACTATTCACTTGTGGTTTGCAGGACAATTCAGATTACTGATTGTTTCCTTAAAGCCAGAACTAAAGCTTGAAACCAGTCTGTAGTACAAGTTTTAATAAATTACTGTCAAAAGCTCCCTTTACTGTAGAAAGCAGTCCTGCAGGACAGTGGTGCTTTGTGCTGTGGGAGTTCATTCCTAACGTAAGTTCAGGTTTCATTTCTGGCAGATGTTTTTAGTGAATATAAGCAAAGGAACTGTTACATGGTGAACTTAATGGAATGGTTCCTGCTGCCATTACTGTTTCTGTGCCTCACTCACCTTATGGCCTCTGTATGTCTGTAGGAACTGCTCGTTGCCAGAACAGGAACATTTGTGGATGTGACCTTCTTCTGTCCCAGCAAGATAAAGGTTAGTGTCCTGCAAGGCAGGGAAAAACCCACCTATTTACCCCCACATCTAGTAAGGATGGGATGAGCTTGGCAGGGACTGAGGTGGAATTGCCTGGAGGTTGTGTGTGTGCTGCAGAGGGGGTGGCAGCAGGTCCAGGGGTGCCAGAAGGTACCAGAAGGTACCAGGTGTGCTCTGTGTGCTCTCCAGCTCTGCACAGCACACCCTGGGATTTTTCACTCCTGAAAAGCTCAGACCTCTGAGGACAAAACCTCCAGGTGGATAAAGAGGAGAAGCACAGCCATCTAAGTGCTATGCTTGGGAGATGCTGAACCATCAAATCCTCCCTGATGTGACCAACATGCAGGGGAGAGACAAGGTGGCCCAGAGGGAATGTGAGTAACGTGGCTGCTGTGTTCTGCTTCTTCACACCCAGGGCTGAGCTCTCATCTTGTTGGTCACACACAGGGATGACTTGCTTGCTTCACCAGATCACCCTTTTGGGGTAGAACTATTTTTAGCTAAGAGGCAGTTTGTTTCAGAACTAAATATGCTTCAAAATACCAGTGCAGCCTGGGGGACACTAAGGTAGCTCCAGGTGAGGGTCCCACCCCTGCTGCATAGTTCTGGATAAATTCTTTAGCCAGGATGGACTTTCTGACCCTACCTTTGGGTGGAAGTCAAAGCACATCCCAGCTGCCTGTTGAGATATCTGAGTGTCACTTTTTCTTTCTTTCTCCCTTGGTAATCTTTTCTGCTCACTTCCCATTTGCTTGATTTTCATCAGATCTGTTCAAACAGCAAGAGGCTTTTTGTCAGAGACCTGACAGTGCTCTGAGTAACTCAGGGTTTTCTGTGCCATGCTCAGCAGCTCCTCAGTGTTTTGTGTAGGAGAACCAGCATAAAGAATGTCAGCTGAAATAAAATGAAACAACTGCAGTTTGGGGATTTACAGAAAAGCTGCAGGGGAAGGTGCTTACCAGTGCAGTCCAGTCTCTTCTGTATAAACCACTCGGTTACTCGGCCGTCTGCTGAGATACTGATCAGTCTCTCTTTTTTGCCATCCCCTGCTGTACCTCTCTCTTGTTCCACCCACCTCAGTTGCCATACAGGACCTATATGTTTGTTCAGAGAGTTGCTGGGCAAAAAAATGCATGTAAGTCATATATGAACACAGACAATATATCTGAGAAACAATGAGCCTTCCTCTGTGTGCTGCACCTCACGTCTTGGGGCAGGAATGTTCAGCTTTGCTGTAAAGAAAGAGTGACATCTAAAAATTCTACTACTTCTGGCATCAGACATGTTTGACACTTAGTTTCAGGGCACTGTTCAATGTGCTGACACATGTCATTGGCACCTGATCATAAAATCAATCTGCACCTTGTCGGAGACCACCCGAGCCCTGAGCAGCTGCCAGCATGGCAAGTGACTCCCTGATCATCACCTTTCCCTCAGTTTCTTCTTAATCCCTGCTTATCCCTTGCCTGTTTTGATATTCTCTCCAGCTTTGGGATGTGGAATCAGTGGGAAGACACCAAAAGCTACCACTGGTGTCCCGTGAGGATTTATCTGGGGCAGGATGGTCAGAAGTGGGTAGTACATGGTGTGTGGAATGATACCCGGTGGTAACTTGCTGCATTTTCTTACAGAGCCAGAGCAGGGTACTCCTGTGGCCTTTCCAGTGTGGGGAAACTCTCTTTGTATGCACAGCAGCAGCTCAGAGAGTTTCCTACCCCAAAGAAGGAGCAGTGGTGTTCAGCACAAGCATTTGCTGGCAGAGCTAAGAGCAGGGAACGAGGCAGTGCAGAGGGAGTCTGGTGGTGGCTGAGGATTTGGCTGCAGGCCTGGGAAGAGGTGGAAGGGAAAAGGCTGGCTGGCCCACTCTGGCCCTTCCAGGCTTTTCTGCATGACCATAAATTTTTGTGTCTGCAATTCTGCATCAGAAATTTCTTGTCTTCACACGTCCTGTGCGGGCGGTTCCGGTCTGTGCTGCAGGACTCTGAAAAAACTCTGAAACGTTTCTGAGTGTTCACAAACCTTCCTTACCAAGGGTGTTCCTGTCCCCTCAGCCTCTCAGCTGTGGATATTCTGCTACTGCTAAGCCAGGACCCAGGTGGGAGGAGGCAGGGAGGCAGAGCCTTACCTGCTGTCCAGCAGCACGGTGTCCTTGCAGCTCTGCACGTCATAGATGGCAACAGACCCATTGTACATCCCCACTGCTAGGAGATTTGGGCTTGCCAGGGAAAAATCCAAAGCAGTAACACCATGTTTACACTGAAAAACACGCTCTGGCCACTGACCAGTAGAAAAAGTACAAGAATGTTTAAGTTAGTTTCTGGATTTCACTCTGTCTTCCCAACACTGGTATTAAATCACCAGGCTCACCAACTGCTAGTGATCACTGCCAGGCAGCAATTCAGTACTCCATTCTCATTGGTTCCATTTATTTCTTGCTACAGCTAACTGAATTAGAGAAAAAACCAAAGACTTGTGCATGCCAGGTCGTGTTTCATAATGTTAGAGACCCAGAACTATGGGGACATCAGGGAATCACAGGAGCACTTGATTGTGGCTGATTTGGTAAATCTGCATCAAAGACTTGATTCTGGATGATCTACAGTAGTCTAACACCCAGTTTTGGGTAAAGGAAGTTTGTAGAACAAATAAAACCACAGGTGTGTGCTTTGCTGGCAAGCAGATGCTTCTTACTGTGTCACTCTGTAACAGAGATTTCCACAGTTCTTCTAAAAAATGGCTAATAATTAAAAAGATCCCTTTTCAGAGGGATAGGTGAAGATATAAATGTTACATCCATGAAATCTACTGTCTTTCTGACACCATTATGAGAAGTTAGATTAAAAAGTATATAATTAACTACATACTTTTTATTTTTCCTTCAGCCTGATGGAATTTGATGGTACAATGGGAAATGGATTGGAAGGGATGAGCCTTACATTTAAAACCCAGGTCTGTATTAAACAAATAGTCTACAGATTTTGAAAAACAAAAGGTAAATGGCTTGATTTTCCCCCTTGCTGTGCTTAAGACTTTTCCAGTCTAACAAAAAAATAATTTTGACACAGCTGAGTGTACCCACAGTAATACCCAGACAGATTTGCAGTTGGTGGGAAGGAGCACCCAAGTGACTGGAAATGGGACCCAGAGATCTGTGCTGGGAAGGTGCCTGGCAGAGACTGGTACTACCTCCAAGCTGGCACCATTTGTGAATTGTTTGGTGGCCTGTGTGCAGTGAGTTTAGTTTTTAAGCATGTTGCTAGGTCCTGCAGTTGGAACCCAGTTTCCAGAAATGTTTGGGCTACTGAATTTGACCTTACTGGCCAGGTCCTGCTTTTTTGAAACACAAAGAGGGAAATAAACTAAAGCAGAGCTATTGCAGCAGAAAAATGCATTGAAGGAAGGAAACAAATAAAACCAGCTGGCTGTTTGTTACCCTGGGGTTCTTCAGTGACCAGCAGCAAGCCAAGCCTTTCTTCTGTTCTTTGAAATCAAATGCTCCATAGCCAACAGCCAAGAGATCCTAAAAGCACAGGTGAAAAGAGATGTCTCAGTTTCACTAGAAATTCAGTAGCCTGGTTCTAAAAAGCAGCTTTCTGTTAACAGTCATGCTCAGAGCAAAGTCTGGAAAAACAATGCTGGTGTCAAATGCAAGTGGGGAAGCAGAAGATAAACAGGGGTTCTAGAATACTGGAAAATGGTTCAACTGGAAGCACGTGCAGAGTCACCCCTTCCCTGGCCCTTCCCAAAGAGGAACAGACATTATCCCATGAGCACATTTCAATGTGCAGTATTTAATGGAATATATAAGATTCCTTTTACTTTTCTGTTTTGATGTTAGCTGTAAAAGGAGCTTCAGTAACCACCTCACTCCTCTAACTTTTAGCTCTATGAGCTCCAATGAATTCCATTTGTTCCTTGCCATAAGCAGAAGTAAGAAGCAGCAGCAGCAGCAAAGTTTGTCTTTAACTCCATTTTCTTTTTCTACACACATCCAGTCTGTGACACTAACACTTTAGAAGTATTTGTTTGTCTTATAAGACTGATATCTACAGCTTTACAGTATCTGGGGATCTGGTGTGCTAACATTGTGAAATGGTCTTTGTCTTTTTTTTTTTTTTTTTTCCCCCCCCTTGGGACAATCTTCCTGGTTTTATGTTTCTCATCCTCATCTGCTTTTTACCTTCCTTCCACTCATTAGTTCTCTTGTGGCTGCAGGAGAGCCAGTTGCTCAGAAATCTGAGCCTGTTATTATGCATCTGATCTGATCCTTCAAGCCTGCTGAATGCTGCTTTCTTGGGGGTGTGACTGTTGAGACTCAAAGATCTGGTACCTAAACTGTCATGAATAAACTCCCTTTTCATAGTAGTTTAACAGTAAGAAATTTCAGCTTCCAGTTCTGTGACAGACCAGATCTATTCTCTGTGTGTGTCCAGGTGGCTGCTGGTGATGAGGGATGTGTTCTGGGCCAGCTGAAGCTGCTGTGATAGATGTGTAGGCACAGCTTAGTGCAGCTGGGCAGCCTGGGGAACAATGAGATGCTGGTGTATGGAAGGGCAAAAGTGAGCTTCCAGGCAGGGGTTTGTTGACTCACTGGGTTGACTTTGCTCCAAGCCATGCTGCTCACACTGTGCCCATTGGTTAAATCACAGCTGTAGGACCACAGCTCTTCCAGCCTGGGAGGTACCATTTCTTCTGGGGTTTTTTTAGGTAGATCTGCCAGAACTTGGGGGTCAACACAGCCTTCCTCCTGCTCTTCCTCATCCTCCTGCTCTTCCTCATCCTCCTTTCTCCTTTTCTCTCTGCTCTTCTTCTTCTGCTTCCTTCACAGGTGCTGCTGTGCCATCAGTCTCTGATGTAACATCAGGATCTAAAATGCACAAATATAGTTGAGTCTGAGTGGGAACATTTCACTTACCCAACTCCAGATGTTCATCTCGGGAGAAAAATCTGCACTTTCAGCAAATGTTTTACAGAAGAAAAAAAAAAGGAAAGGAAAATTCAAGGAATTAAGACACTGACTTCTCAACCTGTCTGGAATGTTGCTGGGGCCACAGAAGAGGCTGGGTCAGAATGCTGCAGTGTGCCAGTTTGCTCCTGGTATTTCATGAGTGGCTTTAGCTACCCAGCAACACGTTACGAATTTATGGCCAGCCCCCACCAGGAATGTTTCTGATCTCTTGTATTTAAAAATTGCTTCAACAGGGATTTTTTTTTTTTTCCAGGTTAAATGCTGGAATTCAAAGAGGCAGACTTTGATGCTTTGCCATGTAACTAAGTAGTATGTTGCTCATTATTTGAGAAAATAAAGTGTAGAGCATATTTTTGGATGGTGTTTGCCAAGTAACTTTTTTTTTCCTCACCCCTTTATTCTGTGTAATATGCAAATCATTAATTGATCTCTTTTTTTTAATTTTTTTTTTTTTTTTTAGTGCCTGTGTTAACTTGGAACTGGAAAAGGTAAAATATTCTGTAGCACTTGTGGCTGCAATAACTGTACTTTGTGTTAGACACTGAACTGTCATGCCAGGACTTCTCTTTACCATCAGCCTCCTTAGAAAATAAAAATGAAAAAAAAAAGCAACTGTGAAAGGCATTCTAATGCAAAAAATGGTTGGAGGAGTAGCAGGAGTAATCTGTATCTTAACTGTCAGGCAATCAGCTTAATGAGTATTAGAAGTGTCAGTTTGTGGTGATAAGGGGAGATGAGCCCGCTCAGAACTCACTCAGTTCTCCCAGCCCAGGTGGAGGGGTCTCTGCTAGTGAGTGTAAACCCACAAAGTTCACATTTGCATCCCATAAATTGTCCTTTCCTCTGTCCATTTCCTAAAAGGCTTTGTTGCCTGCCAAGCCATTGAGTGAGGGCCACAACTCTGACTTTCAAGCCCTGTGGCTGAGGGAGGACAGACCTGTGAGGACGGGGAGCTGCCGATAAGCTGCAAGTTTGGGCTGAAAAATATTCTCCATGAGAACTCTCTCCATGAAAAACAAATCCCGCTGGAAGTTTTCTGATGTGAGGATAGCTTCTGACTGGCATCCCTCCTCTTCCTGCATTCTGGCAGGGGCTCTGCTGCCTTCTGCTTTTGACAGGTGTTCTCCTTCTGAGACGTTAAAGGCGTCGTGCAGCTCCCAGGAGGTGACAGTTGTCCCTGGGGATGAATTACTCTGCTTTAGAAGAACCTCTTGGTTTGGTGGCACCACACAGAAGGGGAAGAAAGGTTTTCAAATCAGATAAATCTCTCTTTTGCTTCTCCTTTTGAGAGAGATTTTTTTTTCCCACTCACTTTATTCAGACCAACAAATGCAAAGGCAAAATATTTGGCACATCACACCTCGTAGTTTTCTTTGGCCTCCTACAGACACAGAAATGTCCCTAGTGATGCAAAGCTCAGCACGTGTATCTACAACCCAGATGCTCCTCTAGAATTTGTTTAGATCACTGAGGCTGAACATTCTGTGAAATTGCATCTGTCTGGTGAGCCTGACAAGAGGTTCTGCCTTCCCCAAGGTTTTAAATCTCCTATCAGGAGTTCTCTGAATTATGGCAAACAGAAACCAGCACTGCTGAGAAATTAAGGGGGGAAAAATGGGAACAGTGCCCTTTCATATTTCCAGAGGAGTATGAAGTGAAGTTCTGCTGCCCAAGTGCTGAGGCAGGCAGGACAGGGCAGCTCTCAGCCAGCCTGGTGACTGGTTTATCACAGTGGATACTGTCTACCAGCACCAATTTTTTAGGAGGGGGCAGAAAAGGCCCCCACAAATCACACCAGCCTGTCAGAGCATAAAGCTCTGGATAGGAAACATCTGCTCAGAGGCAGTAGAAAATAAAAAAAAAAACCCTTTGCTTAGTATCCTGCCTGCTTGCAGGGAGTCTTCTGAGCTCCCATGACCCAGCTGTGTTCTTGAGTCTTCCCCCCAAAATATTTAATAAATAAACTAAATGTAATAATAATCCCAACTGCACAGGGTACAAGGTAGTAAATGAGAGCCTGTTGCTATTAAACTCCTTTTCCTGTATAGCAATTGGAGAGCTTACCTTTATCTTCCAGGAGCAGTCTGTCACACTGCACCTCCTTGGTCTTTACAGCCCCATTGATGGTTTGCACCATATTTTCCACAAAGCGGTCGTTGCCAGGTCTGGCTTCACACATGTCACTGTAAAGCTTGTTCCTCTCCCTTGGGGAGTAAAAAGAGGAGAGGAGAGGAGAGGAGAGGAGAGGAGA
>JAAWXA010000008.1:29132592-29153511 GCA_038090715.1 Florisuga fusca
TTTTTTTTATCTCGGCAGCATCGCTGGGGGGGGTTGGGGGGGATAAAACGCGTGTTTATTTTCTGTAAATACCTTCTTGTGGTCGTTAAGACAAAAGGGAATTTCCTCCATGGATGGAAGGGCAGCCCTTCCAGGCTCCTGGGGGAGGGGGGGAGACTTTTTTTTTTTTTTTTTTTTAATCTCCTGAAAAAGGGAGTTGGAGGAAATGGGAAGAGGCTGCTTGACCTCTGCTGTGGGAGCCAGGGGGAGAGATGTGTGTGATTATTGAGGGGTGGATCTGTCCATCTCCATAGGATCTGGCAGAGCAGCTCTCCTGCTCCTCAGGAGGCAAGTTAGAACAGATGAGGAGGTAGTTCAGTAAGTTTCCTTAGAATTAGCCTAAGATTCCAATCTGAAGGTAATTTGCTGCTTGAACAGTGTTGACAAATGAGTGAGGAGTGCTGATGGGAGAGGTGCTCAGCAAACCCCAGATCTCTGCTCTGGACTGGCCATCTCTTTCTGTCAGACGTGGGGGGCTGGAGGTACCAGGACTGGAATACTCTACAGATGAGGTTTCTTCCCTCTTCCCTTGAAATTACCAAATATGTGTCAATTTTTACTTGAATTTGTCTTTTCTTTCCCTCCCAAGGGGGAATGGTCAGGAAGCATCCTGCCTCTCATTGCTATGAAATGCCCTAGCCTCATCTTGGAAGTTAAAAGGTTTTGCCTGTTTTTTTTCTGTCATCTTGAGGGATGGAGGATCACAAGTCTGATCCCTGAGTAATTTCTTGGCTGGAAAAATTAAACTCCTGTCATCTATAAACCAGGAGAGACAGAGGGGCCCATCCTGACCTCGACATCACAGCACTCAGGGTCTTCCTCTCAAGCTTCACCCATTGCTTGCAAGTGGTTTTTTTTAGTGGAACACAGCATTATTGTGAAACATTCACCCCAGCTCCCTTCTGGGGGGAGCTGAAGCTCTCTGTGTTGCTCAAGAGCCACGGGCAGGCCACTGAATTACTTCCTATTCTGTATGGTCACATCCTGCCAGGGAGCTGACAGCACTGAGGGTTGGTTGGGGGAGAGAGCAAGAAACAGGCAGCAGGTCTGGAGGTCAGGCAGGGGCTGTTTCTCACTTCATGAATGTTGCTCCAGGGCTTAAGGCATTTTTTATGTGGTGATATTTTATGAAGATGAATCCTTTGGACTGTTTTGGCTGCTTCATTTCAAGGTGAGGGGCAGGAGCAGCACAAAGGGGCTGGGGAGGCTTTGGTCCACCTGTGGGGTGAGTTCAGGGGTGGATGGTTCAGGGCTGGGCAGCTGAGCTGCTGTTGGGCCTCTCACCCTTTTCCCCAGGGAAAAAAAATCCTGAAGTGACTCTCTGGAGTGCCCAGGAGCTCATCCTTCAGTCAGGAGAGAGCTGAGGTGTTGTCTTCAGGAGAATCAGACAGGCTTTCATCTTCAAGCTGCAAACCTCAACAAATAAACAGTATAAATAGGAAACTTTGTGAATTTGACTGGAAAGCACTTCAGACAGGAGCTCTGAGCCTAGTTAGTAAGAAAATTAGTCCAGAAAGTGAAAGTAAATTAACAAAAAAAGCCATTTCACTGCTGCAGATTGCCACTTCCAGCACAGAACAGACAGGGGGAGGAATATTTTGAATATATATGAAACTGGGTTTAGGTTTGGGGTTAATAACCTGCACTGAGGTTTCATTTCACTTTGAGGCGTGCTCACGGGATGGGTTTGAGTCCTCAGAGTCCAACCCATGAGGAGATGGTTCTAGTCATAAATCAGAGCAAAACCATCCCTAACTTCAGATGAGCTGGAGCTCTGTGAGCATTTCCCTCTCCTGCATGGAGCTGCGTATTCAGCTCTTTGTGGTGGAGTGCATGCTGCTGCAGACATTCTTTATTTCCAAGCACAAGTATTTGGATGTCTGTTGAGAAGATTTTTGACTGGAAAACTAGCAAGAGAAGGTTTGTTGTTTGCTCAGCCATTACAGGGCTTGAATAAAATGTAAGTGAGAATGAGATCTTCTGATTCCAAAAACTCGAGGAGCTGGGGCCAGACTTTTGTGTTGGAAAGCAGCTGAGTGCCTACTGGAATTTCCAGAAGTGCTGAGTTCCTGCTCTGCCTTTAGTTTGTTCCGTGGTGGGAGGTGCTACGGGCACTCCCCGGGATACAGCCAGGGAAAAGCAGTGGGAAAAGGATGGGTGCTCTGTGCTTTGGGGTTAGTTTTTATCAGCTTGCTGAGGAATAGCAGAAGCAGCAGGGCTGTTGGGTGGGGAAGTGGCAGTGCTAGGCAGAGGGGTGGGCTGGGCAGGGACACAGTGACCCTGGCTGAGGTTGGGGCAGGCTGGTGATGGGAGCTCTGGGCTGGGGTCACTGGGATTGTGTCCATCTCCCTGGATTTCTCTGCTGGTGTCAGGGGTGCTCCAGCTGCCTCAGCCTCAGCACCCTTTCATCTTGCTTGGGTTCCTGAAAGGTTAGTTGCTTTTGTCCAGAAAACCAGTTTATTGACATTGCTAATAGCACTGCTTTAATAAATCATCTTGAAATCCATAATGGCTGGGAAAATCTTCCTTTTTTTTTTTTTTTTTTTTCCTGAGTGTTGTGCTCTTGTCACTAGAAGAATGTTCAGCTCTGTGACTGCAACTGAATTCCAGTTTTCTCCTGCAGCTTGCAACAACTTCAGGACATAGTTTTCAAGAAAGATGTGATCTAACAGCCCTTTCTAATAACCTTTTTACATTCATAATCTTTCTGTTTTTATGAGGCTATGCTGTTACTTTAAAACAATGTGCATAAATGTGTAACAACCTGCCCTGCAGGAAGCAGCCATAAAGCTAACAGGATCACTGAGATGTTCAGCAGTCAGGCAGGACAGGACTTCTGAGCAGTGCCTGGATAGAAAATACAGGTCAAAACAGATTCAATCAAAGTTTCCTGCTGCCAGATCTCAATCATGATTAAAACTGATGCTTCACATCAGTCCAGCCTCTTGAGCACAATTATTATTTTTTGTCCTCATTTGATCTCAGCTTTAAGTAAATGGCTTTTTGTTTGCTTGTTTGATTTGGGAGCAGTTTTGGTAGAGAGCTTGACAGAGGAATCTGTGAACCTAATGTGGAGCTGGGAATGAATTCTTCTCACTTCTTTGATGAGAGTCAAAACTCCAAAGTGGCTGATTCTAGTCACTGGTTGTCAGGAAAACTGAGGGAGTGCAAGGCATTGAAGGGAAAACAAAAGCATTTAGCTTTCTGCATGTCACATCTTGGAAGAGATGGGGGTTTGGTTGTAGCAGAAGAATTCTGTGGGGGTTTTTTTTGTGTGTGTGTGGTAGGCTATAGGTGTTAGTGGGCTTACTGCTGGAGAGTTACTTCTAACCCAGAGGAGGGGTTTCAGGCAGGCAGTGGACTTGCTGAAAAGTTCAGTTTCCTTTTGAGCTTTTCCTGGCCCCAAGCCCCAGTCAGTACTAATATTTCACTGCTCATCCATTCATGTCTCAAAGTGTGCCTGAAAATGTTTCCCTCTGGTGCTTGGCATAGGAAATGGGGGAGCTGGGGGTGTTGGTCCTGGAGCAGGAGGCTGAGGGGAGACCTTCTGGCTCTCTGCAACCCCCCAGAGGAGGTTGGAGCCAGGGGGGGTCGGGCTCTGCTCCCCAGGAACAAGGGATGGGACAAGAGGAAGGGCCTCAAGTTGTGCCAGGGGAGGTTGAGGTTGGAGCTGGGGAACAATTTCTCAATGCCTGGAAAGGGTTGTCAGGGCCTGGCCCAGGCTGCCCAGGGCAGGGCTGGAGTCCCCATCATCCCTGGAGGGGTTTCAGCCCCTGGAGATGTGGTGCTGAGGGACATGGGGCAGGGGTGGCCTGGGCACTGCTGGGGGAAGGGTTGGGCTGGAGGGACTTTAGGCTCTTTTCCAACCCATTCCATGAGTGATTCCAGGATTCCATGGCTGCATCTGCATCACAGTGGTAGGATGGTCACTCCATAGACTCTCATTTTCTGTCTTAGCAGGAAATTTCAGGATATCCTCAGAAGCTGAGGCTGGTGCTGTACTGTGTCATGGAAACAAACAATAAATGAGTGGGAAACGTCCAGTTGGCAGTGTGTGCTGCAGCTGGGGCAGGGATGGCATTCTGGGTAACTCCTGGGGTCGTGCTTCATGCCACTCCTTGGAGATGGAAGTGGCCCTGGTGGCCAGCAGTGAGCAGGGTGTCCTGCCAGCCAGGGCACTGCCCTTTGCCTGCAGCCCCCCAGCACCAGCACCCACCCGGGTGTCTCAGCCCAGCACCAGGGGGATGCAGTTGGTTGGTTCCTGGCTCCTGGCATCTACTCTGCCCAAAGGAGAAGGAGAATCAGTTCCACTTCATTGTAAACCAGTCAGTGTGGGATCCTGGCAGCAGCCTGCTCACCAGCCACCAGGGAGAAGCTGCTTTTACCACCCTGAAGTCTGCTCCCTCTTCTGTTGACATAAAGCCCTGAGAAGTGCAGCTGTACCTGCTCCTCAGGGCTCCTTTCAGAGGTCTGTGCTCACCTGGGGGCTGAGCATTCAGGCTGCCCAGGTAGTTAGTGCCTCCAGCCCAGAGATCTAAGGGAGGGGGTGATCAGAAGCTGCCCTGACAGTTTTATGTCATTGTCATCCCCCTGTCCTGCTGGGTCATCCCCCTTGAACTTGCCAGGTGCTGTTAAATCACCCCAGGAGAGTCCTCCCCTGCCATCCTTCAGCCCTCTGTGTTCCCCTCAGTCACTGCCTCCTTTTTACTCTTCCAAAAAACCTAGCAGCTGTTGCTTTTGATAGAGACACAGCTGAAATCCCCTTCTGCCTCAGAATTTTCACTAGGATTCCCAGCATTGAAGATGTCCTCAGGTCAGACCTCACTGGCAAAACTGCCTTAAAAAAGGCTCCTCCAGAAGGGCTGCACCCTGCAGCACCAGGGAGCCAAGCAGCAACCCAAATGTCTGAAACATGAACATTTCCCCTGGGAAATCCTGTGTTATCAGCTGCTTCCCCTGCCCCCTCTTCTCCTGGGCAGGAGATTTAGGGAGGTAGATACAGGACTGAGTTAAAACCCACCCTGTTTGCCTTGCTCTGAAACCCATCAGGTAGTTCCTCCTGAAAAAACTGCAGCTGAATTTATTTAGTTCTTTTATTTATTATTATTAAATAGTAATAAATAGACCCAAACCTTAGCCAACCTTGGAACCAACCAAACCAACCTGCTTTCTCTGAAGAAGCAGGTGGGGAGAAGGCAGTGAGCAAGTAAGGAGTTTTTGACTATAATTTGGGGTGGAAAGGCCCAACCTTGCTCAGGGCTGCCTCCAGCCTGGTCTTGAAAACCTCCAAGGAAAGAGACTGGGCAACCTCTGCTGCTGCTTGGCTGCCTTCATGGGCAGAAGGTTGACTTCATACCCTGCAGAAGTGTAGGAAGGGAATGGCCCAGCCAGGGGACCTTTGCTAGGGGGGAAGCTCCAAGGCTTGGCTGTACCCCTTGGAGTGAAACATTGCACCTGATCTTTGCCTTCTGAAAACACAAGAATTTTCTTTTTTAGCTAAAAGTTCAAACAACAAATAATCCCAAAGCTTCCAGAAGGGCTTGGACATCCCTGTGGTTTTGCTATAGAAACAGTCACAGGTAAAAGCATGAAATGAGGGACAGACAGGAGGTCTGGGTTGATTTTGTGGGGTTTTTTTAACTTCTTCTTTCAATATGATGCTCTTTGTTGGGGCAGATTCTCTGACACTTGGGTGGTTTTGATAGAGCAGAGGGTGAGAGGGCCAGGCTGGAGCTGTAACCCTTGCTCTGAGGTACCTGTGTGTGAAAAGGGACAGGTGCCCTCTGAGCTAGGAATGGGTTTCCCCTTTGAACAAACCCTTTTCTGCAGGCCATCTCCTAGCTTAGCTCACTGGAGAGTTTCTTACATGGCTGCCACAGGCACTTCTGGAAACTTCAGCAAGACTCAGGACGAAGGAGGGAGCCCTGCTGCATTTAAGGTTTAGTTTCCAGATGATATTGATGGTCTCTGTGCCCCAAATGCTGCTAAAGGGGTCAGCTGTGGGGTTTTTTCAGTCCAAAGAGGTGATGTCAGCATGATGGATTTGTCAGGCTAATTGCTACCATTATAGCCAACCTTCAGTTGTAGTTTTTAAATGTTTCAAGTAACATTTAAGGAGCTGTTAAGGACACCAGTAAATTTGAATGGAATATCTGTTTGTCATTGTCTTGGAGAGAGACTGCAGGTGCTGCCAGGTTTAAGATGTTTTGTTATTAATGATATTAAACAGCATGAAAGGAGCTGGCCATTCCAGCAGCAGCTTTGTAGGTAGAAGTGAAACTGTGTGGTGTCCTGAGAGTCCTCTCCAGGTGTGCTTTGCAGGAGAAATGTCAAGAGAGAGACCTGCATTGCTTCCACAGCTCTCACACCCTGGAGTGTCCTGCTCCAGTCCCAGCAGGAGGGAAGCATTAGAGTACCAGCAGGGAATGGGCAGTGCCTGGGAGCATCCCTCTGCTGCTGAACCAGTGGCTCCCAGAGGGTAAACCTGATGGCTCCACAAGGCTGTTTGCAGCAGAGACCTGTCAGCCACTTCACTTCCACCACAGCCTCAAGCACAGCCATCCTCAAGTTGTTGGAGTAACCCTGCATTTGTCTGCCTGCTGGGCTCACCACTGGACCATCCAACGGGGCCAATTTCTGGTGCCTTTATTCCCCTAGCCCACTGGGAAATATATTTGGTGGCATCTCATGGCTCAGTTGTTTCTCCTGGTTGTAACTTCCTGCAAACACCCATTCTGTGTGGCTTTCTGGACACTCCTAAAAATATTTATGGAATAAAACCAGTGACAGATGCTTTCAGTGCCACCCAGGCCTGACGTTGTGTTGCTCCATGTCTTTTCATGTGCTCTTTACCAGAGGTTTTGTACTCTTGGTATCTCACAGCTGGTCTTCCCTTCCAGTTGCTTGTCTGGAGCATTAGCAGATGTATCCAGGACTTGTGTTTTTCCTGGTTGCCCATACATTAGGAGTTCATAAATGATTTTTTTAGTCTTCTGAACCCCAACAGATGTTCACTGTTGTCTTTTCTGATGGTACTAAGCACAGAAAAATGGGAGTGTGTCAATCCTATCCTCTAAGTGTCCCATAGGTTTTCTCTGCTGGGCCCTGGCTGCCATTATCTTTGTATAGGTAGCAGCACTTTATTCCCTCAAGTGCCCTTCAGGCAAAAAAAAAAGAATGTTTAGTGCTTCTCTGAATTGCTGCAGCAGAGACTGGGAGGCAGTGAGGAAGAGGGGGATCCTCTTTCAGGGGAATTGCTGTTCTGTTGCCACACTGCAGCTCAGGGCTGACGGGCTGATGGTGCCAGTGTAGCCATGTAAGCTGTAACTACTGCCAGGAAATTTTGGTAAGCAAATGCCCTCAAAGCCATCTGTTCTACCCTGCTCACTGGGAGGCAAAGGGATGAGGCTGAATAACCAAGAATTGCAGTAACTGTCTCAAAACAGCCCTGATGCTGGGATGCTCTTTGCCCTGGTGGGTGATGCTGACAGATTGTCCCTGCAAGAGTGACTCCTGCCCTCCTGCCACACACCCTTTCCCAGGCTCTGCCTTCAGAGCTCTGCTCTAGGTTGGCTGTCTGGTGATTGCCATGAAAGCCCCTGACTCCCTGAGAGGATGGAAACGTAGGATGAGTTCTTTTGGGGATTGGTGTGCTGAACCAGCACATGCTGCAGCTTCCCCATCACTGGGGCTGGCAGAAGTGGCAGAAGCACATGGAGTGGTGGGAAGAGGTCAGGCTACTACTTTTGGCAGCAGCTGGCCAGTAATGTAGAGGAATGTAATGTGACACTGCTTCTGGCTAAAAATAGAAGGCAGATGATGACTGGCAGTGCATCACTGGGACCAGAAACCTCTGAAATGCAGAGATGATAATCCCCAGACTAGGCCAGACTGGGTAGGTATGGGAGGCAAAGTTCAGAAGAAAGGATCAGAGACCTGTTCTCCCAAAAGCTGCCTCTGGAGTCTGTGGCAAAGAATGCACTGGAACCTCTCAAGGAACATATCCCTTCTGAGCAGCCTGAAATTGCAGATTTTCTGGTTTGGGGATGGTAATTTTTTTAACTTCTACAGACGAGGATTGTTTCTTGGAGTCTGCTTGGCTTTTAGAAGATCTTTTTATGCCCCCCTGGGGTTTTGTGTCCACTCTGAAGAGGCAGAAGCCTTCCCTGTGGCAGTCTCTCTGCACCCTGTGCAGCAGCATCGGGACACGGAGTTGTTGCGGGTGGAAGGGACCTCGAGGACATGAAGAGCAACCAACCCAGTGCTGGAGGCAGGGGCAGCTGGAGCAGGTTCCCCAGCCCCACTCTGGGTTCCCATTGCTCTGCTGCAGGCACCACAGCCTCTCTGGGCAACCTGTTCTGTGGTTCCTCTCCAGTGACAAGCTTTTCCCAGTGCTGCAGTGTATCTCAGGCTGTGCCCACTGGCTTGTCACTGCCTGGCACAGGTACAGAGTCCCCTGTCCCCCCTGCCACCGGGTGTTTGTGCAGACGGGTCCCATCCTGCTGGGCCATCTCCCTCAGGCTGAGCAGCCCAGGCTGACCCCCCCTCTGCTGTGTCAGATGGTCCTTCATGGCCCCTCGCTGGGGTGACTCCATCCTGTGTTTCTCTGGGATCTGGGCACGGGAGAGCTGTGTGGAGAGGGAGCTGGGTGGGCACTGTGTCACCTGAGCCCTCCTGGTGCTGCTGGGACAAAGGAGACAAAGTCTGGAGCAGTGGGTCCAGGGCCAGAGAGACGTGGCCAGGCTGGAGGGAAAGCAGGAGAGGCTGCAGAGATGCCCGAGGGTCTGGAGCAGGTGAGATGTGAGGAAGGAGCAGGAGAGCTGCTGAGCCTGGAGAGCAGAGGGCTGGAGGGAGGCTTATCCCTGGGGACAGCTGTCTGGCTGCTGGAGGGGGATGAAGGAGCCAGACTGCTCTCTGAGGTCCCCAGGGGCAGGACAAGAGGCAAGGGACTCACACTGAAAATCACTGTGCCTTGCACACTGTTTTTCTTCCTTTCCTTCCCAGCTTGGCCCGGGGCAAGGCAGGTGGATGGGCAGAGCTCCCCCTGCCAGGGGTGGGACATGAGCAAATAGATCTTGAGGTAGACTCCTGTAAAATGTAAGTGAGTTTTGGTCCCTGGTTCCTAAAAAGGTGCTCCTAAAGAGCTGCTGATATTAAAAAAAAAAACCCTTAATTGCCCAGAATTTTTAAAATTTGTGCTTGTATTTCTCTGCCACGCTTGGCCCAGGTGGCAGTGGCTTGTGTGAGTGACTGCTTGGCTTTATGAGATGAAGTCAAAGAGGAGGAAAATGCTTTAAAAATCTTGGAATAATAGTACAAGTATGAATTGAGTTGAAATGTACCAGTTTCTAACCTAAAATCTTGTTCTGATTTTGCACATCATTCTGGGCACATGGATTTTGCAGTTCCAGCAGGAGCACAGTCTGGCTGTGGGATCAGCCATGCACACAAGGATTTCTCATGGATGTGCAAACTGGATTTTTCCCAGTGACTTCTTGGCCAAATGCAGGCAGTTTTTCACGGGGGCAGCACTGTGGATGGGGCAAGAAACCCAGCAAAAATCTGAGTTTTCAGGAGGTGGCAGGGAAAGGGGATACTGAAGGAAGAAGTCAGTCTTCCTGGCTTGGAAAAAAACCCCAGTTGGTTAGGTCTGTCCCTGAAAATCACTGAAATATTTGCTTGAATTTTCAAAACAAATGAGGTTTGTGTGTCTGACATGCAAATTGCACCCCAGGAGGTTAAAGACTGGCAAAGTTGTAAGCAAGGGAAAGCAGAATTTGCTGAAAGAAGGCATTTGTTCTCAAGCAGGGTAGGCCAAGGGATGTCTCTGCTAC
Organism: Florisuga fusca; assembly: GCA_038090715.1. Lineage (NCBI taxonomy): Eukaryota > Metazoa > Chordata > Aves > Apodiformes > Trochilidae > Florisuga > Florisuga fusca. The sequence continues at coordinate 29,142,465 of JAAWXA010000008.1, forward strand.
ACAAAAATTGTTGTGGAATTCTAATTTTTTTTCTGTATTTCAAAAATTGGTTTGTTTTGTAGTCTGTGATGAAGTTTGTTTGTTTTATAACCCGACTAGGGAGGAAAATCTGGCTTGCAAAATAGTTTTTGTTGTTGGCTTTGGTTTTTTTTTTTTCCCCTCACAGCTGGATTAGAGATTAAGATTAAATTGCCTTTTCCTTTTGTTCGATGAGGAATTCTCATTGTTGTTTGTGATGGGAATGTTGAAAACTATGTTCCTTCATTTCAGGAGAGCAGGAGATCTGTGTCTTGCCCAGCAGGCAGTTTCTAATAGGCAGAATGATTTCTCCTCAGCTGTGCTTCCAGGGTCAGTGTAGTCCAAGGTACACCTTGCCTGGAGGAGAGGGGATTTATTTTATATCTGGGGTTAGATCAGAGCTGGATCTGTGCAAAACCATCCTGCTCCTCCTGGGAGGTTTGGGGTTTGTAGTGGCAAAAAGGAGGAATTGGAGAGGAGCAGCTGGAGCTGGAGAGCAGGTGGCAGTGCCAGGGATTGGTGTCCTGCTAAGCTGCTTCTGGAACTGGAATGCTGTTTTCAGAATGAATTCTTTTGCTTTATTTTATGCCTTCATAAACTCAGTTCTTACCTCACAGAATGGGCAGTTCTTCCCATTATTCTTGCTGAAAGAGTGCAGCAAGAGGGATACATAAAGGGGGAAATGAATGTGATTCCCTTCAGTGGCTTCAGCATGTGTGTGGGTGCTTTACTGTAAACAGACAATTTGCTGCCTGCTGGATGAATTATTGAATGGAGTTCCTACGGGTTCAACACAGCAAAAATAATTCCCTCTCTTTTCTTTTTTAGCCTTCTGTTGAATCTTCAAGCCCAGGTAAGAATTTTTAGTATTTCCTAAAACTGTGAGGGAAGTAGAGGGACCCCTGGAAAAACATGTGCTGCTCTCTCCTGGTGAGGATGCTGGGGGTATCACTTGCTGGAGAGGCTGGTGGCAGTCCTGCTTTCAATAGGCAACTGTTTGCTTCAGACTGTACCAGCACAAGTTCAAATGGCAACATACACCAGGGAAATGTGATTCTTGCCTTTGCAAGATGCATAATAGCATTGAGAACAAAAAGCAGGAAGAAAAGCAGTGGGGTTTACCTCACTGGATTACTGAAAAGGAGGGGGTTGTGACTCTTAAAGCTGGTTGTTTTCTGATATTCCAGTATCCCAGAGCTCCTGGCTGTCTAGTAGTCAATCTCAGTGTAAATTATTAATATCTGGGGGGTTTTGTTCATTTTTGTACCTCTGTACTTAGTGTTATTTATTTCCATGGGTTTTGGCATCCTGCTGGTGGAAAAGCTTCCCAGTAGTTCCTTCAGCTGGACAGCCCTTGTCTCTTGGGCTTTTTTCTCTGAGAGAAACAATCAATTGCTTTAACACTGGGAACTACAAAGTGGAGTTAACCCTTACAGCCACCCCCTCCCTCTGGCACCCTCAGCCTGGGGACACTCTTCAGGCTTTGGAAAAGGGAATTTGAAATTGTCCACGGGGACAAGTGGAAAGATGTGAGCAGGGCTGGGGTCAGAGAGCAGGTATTGCTGGATTGCATAGAAACACTGCATCTGCCAAAGCCATTCATCCATTCATTTAGTTTCCATTGCCACAAAGGATAACCAGGCTTCTTTACAGAGAATGGGGAAAAAACCAACTGCATGGGGAAAAATAACTGAGGCTTCTGCATCATAAATACAATCTGCATAGCTGTGAAGCTTACTTGAAGTTTAAATATTGGAGAAGTCATTAGCCTGGCTTTGGAGCTGTAAACAAGAGAGCTTGCAAAGCATCAAGGAAACAACTGCCCTGAGTGTCTGGTTTATGAGTAGTTTTATTCCCAGTAGAACTCTCCATCCAGAGATGAGGAATTAAGTCTTCAAAAGCTGAACATTTCACAGAGATTTAGCTAGAGGCTTGATGTCCAGATCTATAGTACTTGGAGAACTGTCTGGTTAAACAGTATCCCTGGTTCTTTCCTCTCTGATCTCTTCCCAGCCAAAGGACAGCTTCCCCTCCCCTCTGAACCAGGAGCTTGGCTTTCCCTAGGACAAAGGAGTGAGGGATTTTATTTTCATCCCTGAGTATAACTCGAGTATTAAACTGTCACCAAAAGAAAAAATGAAATTCTGCAAGGCCATGATCTTAACTAAAAACATTCTTTAAAATGTTTTCTATCAGGAGGTTCAGCAGCATCTGATGACCATGAATTTGATCCATCAGCTGATATGCTGGTGCATGACTTTGATGATGAACGGACATTAGAAGAGGAGGAAATGATGGAAGGAGAAACAAACATCAGTTCTGAAATAGAGGATCTTAACAGGGTAGGTAGCCTTAAGGAGTCCTAAAACACAACCACAGCCCACACAAAACATATGCAGGTTTTTCCCCTTATCTTTGGAATTTAAAAAAAAAACCAACACGCATCCCTAAAACACTAATAGGCAAATAATACAGAGTGGGAAAAGGGGCTGAGCTAAATTTGCAGCTCTCAGGAGCTGGGAGAAGGAAGCTGGTGCATAAATACATCCTAATGTATAACACAATGCTTGTTTAGTTGCTTTTTGCATTCATGTGCTGGTGTAGGATTTGCATTCTGGAGCCAATACAAGCTGCAGTACTCTCTGACTGAACTTGCAGATTCCAGTGTTAGTGTTTCCCAAAGCACTTGCACTTTGTTAGTGCATATAGATACTGGTTTTCTCAAAGAATCCCATAATTTTATGTTTCTTTTGCATTTTTATTCAAGCATTTGTATGATCTGTAGTGGAGCATGCAGGAGTAGCTTCATGTTTAAGGCTGAGGAACTGGAGATGCAGATGAGTTGCCTGGCTCAAAGCAGAGAGCTGTCAGCAGAGCTGCCACAGAGCTGAGTTATTGTTAAGAGTGATAAGTAAATACTTAAAATGTGTATCTTCTGCAATAGCCACATACAGGATCTGGCTGGCATTTTGAGCTTATGCTGTCACTTCTGTATTATCTTCAATCACTTCCCAGGCAGAAACAATGCTCTTAAATTACAAACTAGGTTCATTTTAAATGCAAAGTAATTTAGGTACTGTTTGTGGCCACACTGGCTGAGAAGTCTCCCAGAAGAGGTCAATAGTGATTCTTAGATGCATATTTGGTGTACAAACCCCATTTCCTATAAGTGATCATGCCAACGTGACTTTAAATCTAGTCAATGCATTTAAAATACATTTTGTGTGAAAACAGTTATTTATTTCTGGTCATTTCAGGTTTGATACCAAATGGTAAACACAAAGATAAGTAAATAGTTGGTGAATTTAAATATGCTTCCTCTAGGTGTAGTGAGAAATGGAGCCCCACATGTCTGTCATGTGGCTTTTAAGCTGAAAATACTTTGGGGTTTTTTTCCCCCTCATATTTTGTCAACATCTGGTTGTGTAATCCTGTCACCACATTACAATGCTCTGTTCAGAGCTGCATTTCAGCCATCATCACTTTCTTCCCTCCTATCTTGGTTGTCAGGGCTGCCAGCAGAGCATTTCTCCATGTGTCAGCTCCTGCCCGCTCAGAGGGTGAGCAGTGATGTCACAGAGGTTCCCACTGCTCCTGCAATGGGACAGGCAGAGCCTTCAGCTCACTTTGCCTCTGTTTTCCAGGCACAAAAACTGCTTTCCAGATGCTGCTGTGCCAGCAGGCTGCTGCTGGAGACCTCTTGGGTTTTTAATCACAGACTCATCTCATGGAATCCCAGGATGGTTTGGGTTGGGAGGGAGCTCAGAGCTCCTCTCCTCCAGCCTCCCCCGTGCCAGGGACACCTCTCATCCAGCCCAGGCTGCTCCAAGCCTGAACACCTCCAGGGAGGGGGCAGCCACAGCTTCTCTGGGCAATCTGTTCCAGAGTCTCAGCACCTCCTGCTGAAGAACTTCTTCCTCAGATCCACTCTGAACCTCTTCTCCTGCAGTTTCAATCCATTTCCCCTTGTCCTGTCTCTGGACACTTATGAAAAGTCCCTCTGCAGCCTTCCTGGAGGTTCCCTGCAGGGACTGGGGGGCAGCTCTGAGGTCCCCCTGGAGTTTTCTCTTCTCCAGGCTGCACAATCCCAGCTCCTCAGCCTCTCCTCACAGCAGAGCTGCTCCAGCCCCCCCTGGCTGGTAGGCAATCTCAGTCTCTAAACCACTGTCACATCAGGTGCTGCTCTGCCTTTTTTTTCCCCCTCTCCACCTACAGATACTATGTCAGACTTCCCCCAGCCTGTCAGCATGTCAGATTCACAAGTCCAGCTCTTTACAGGTAGCAGTCAGGCTTTGCAGAAACAGACTGGAGCCTTTGCTGGTCTCAGTCCTGAGCATCGTGGGAGTCACACCTTCCTCTGAGGCTGAGGATCTGCTCTGCTCATGGCTTGTAACTCTGCTGAACGTGTAACACGTTAGTGCTTGAGGCTGAGCAGCAGCCTGCCTTTGTCTGGGCAAGTCCACCTGAACATACACACATTTTTGTCTAAATGGCAGGAATGTATCTTGGGAACCCATTGTGCTGCTCTAGTATAGGGAAAAATCCCAATTCCCTGAGAGCAGAGCAGCACCTGAAGGGAATCAGAAGGGATTTGGTGGTTCTCAGTGGTATCTCTTGGAAGGTAAGAGTTTTTCTTGGGCAAGGAGATGCAGGAGACCATCCTTGGTCAGCTCCAGACATGTGGTTTTAAACTGAAAGAGGGTAGATTTAGGGTAAATATTAGGAAAAAATTCTTCCCCATGAGGGTAGTAAGACTCTGGAATAGGTTGCCCAGGGAGGTTGTTGATGCCCCTTCCCTGGAATGTTTAAATCCAGGCTGGATGAAGCCTTTTGCAGCCTGGGCTGTGGGAGGTGTCCCTGCCCATGCAGGGGGCTGGATCTGGATGATCTTTAAGCTCCCTTCCCCCCCAAAGCATTCTGTGACTCTCTGGTGTGATTCTGTTTATTCACTGACACTGTGCCCAGGTGTGCCAGACCTGCCCCAAGGCCTGGCTTACCAGTCAGCCTTCCCCAGCAGTGCTCCTGAGGTGTCTTTGGGATGAGGCACATCTCCTGATGTTCTGGGCACGTGCTGCACTCTGCCAAGGCACAGGAAACCTGACAGCATAATTTTGGTAGGAGGAAACTGCCTGCACTCTCTGTCTTGGAAATAATAAATGACTGGGCCCCAGCAAGTTGCAGACACTCAGCATCCTCCTGCTTTGGGCTCAGCTGACTGCCCAAAGCATCAGCTGGAGGGAGTGGTGAAGCCTTTGGCTCCTTTTCTTTTTCCATTTGTTGTTCCAGATAATCCCTTGGCTTCTCCTTTTGGGGTCCCCTGTGACAGGGAGGGCACTTGGGTGGTCTTTGGGCTCTGCACCAGCATCCTCTTGTCTTTAGAGGTGGGAGCAGCTGGGGAAGCAGGCAGCATTGCTCCCAGACCCCAGCCTGTTTTATTTGTAACCTCTGTAAGGTTGGTGCCCACCAGCCATGCTGGAATGGTGCATTGAGTGTGAGAAACACGGGGGTTTGCCAGAGCTGCTCTCTGCTCACTTCAGTGGCTGTCCCTGAGCTCCTCATTTTGAGGAGTGTCATTCATACTCACCTTCCCTGTGCTCCTTGTGCTATCACTCCAGAGTTATGATTAATTTCTTGTTACCAGTCATCCTCCCCATGTGAAATGTCTCTGCCTTTGATAAGACCTGTTCACTTTTTTAGTGCTCTCTGCTTTAGCAACATCCTGAGCCCAGACTGAGGTCAGGGTTTGTGTTTTACTTTGGAGAGTTGCTGACCCCTGGGTCAAAGCTTTTGAACTGCAGTGTGGATTCTGTGAAGTTAAGAGGCCCTGCCTAGGAGGGATGCTGCAGATACAGCAGCACTTCACTGGGTAACACAGAATGACATGCCTGCTGCATCATTCCCACATGCCTGCAAGTTGTAGTAAAAGTTCTTTTTAATTCTCAGTCTGTATCTAGCAATGGGATAGTGGTGAGGAGTGCTCAATGCACAGGTACTACTGTCTGAAATGTACCAGGGAGCATTTGTTTGGATAATTATGAGCAGGCTTTTCCTGGTAGCTCTACTGTCAGGTTTTATTCAAGTTCACAGTCCTGTTATGTTGACTGTGTCAGTAAAATATTAATTCCCCACTTCCAGGAATTCTTCCCATAGAATGATACAACAGAGACCAAGAATTGAGGAGGGCAGGTGAGGACATTTGGGTCCACATAGACTGCATCTGCTGTGTGTGTAACTTAACCAAAGAGCAGACCAACAAGTGGCAGAGTGGCTTAATTCTTTGAAGTAAAATAAAAGAGAATAAAATACACAGACAACAAGTACCAGTAGCCCCTGTGTTACTTCTATAAAGTTGTAGCAGAACTACACTTGCCTTTTGTAACTGGTGTTGTTGGTGTGTTCCCAGCAGCTACACAGCCCTGTAGGAAAGGGTTCTTGGAGGAAGCCTAAGGCCAGCCAGGAACTAAAAAAAAAAAAGAATTATCAGCTATGTACATTACATACTAAGAAGAAATATTCAAAGCAGGCAAACACCTCTAAATAATAAACAAATTATTTGTTTCTGTGAGAGAATTTTAAAATGCTCTTTGAAAATGTCTGCTCTGAGAAATCTCAGTAGGGATGCTGTATCCTGCCCCTGCAGGCTGGATGCCAGGCTGTTAAAAGCCATAAAGTCAGTCATTTCCAGCCCTGGCAAATAATAGTTTTATTTTTAAGTGAATGCAATTGATGGCAGGTTAGGAGCCACTGAATTTGAGAGCCATCTGTATTGTTTGAAGTGTCTCTTTGGAGGGGACCAGCACTGGAAATACAAAGATGTTTCAACGTGCATGGAGAGGTGCATTTTGGTGTCATTTTGTGTCCCAAGCCAGGGTTGCAGAACTAAGTAGAAGTGTCCCTGTAGTGCAGCTCCCCAGGTGAAGATGCAGCTCCATGTTCAAGCCAGGTACTGCAAGTTCTGGTCCTGATTCTTGGAGACTTTGCAAAAATCCTGCCTTGCCCCAGGACAAGTCCCTGCCTGCACCCACCCTCAGTGTCTTGGCTGGCTCTGGGAAGCCGTTGCTGCTGACACGTTTTAGCTGGTTTTGCCACAAATATGTACAAAATGCTCCTGTTTTTCAGGTAGTTTTGGGGCTGTAAGGGAATAGCAGTGTGCATTCCAGCTGGGAATGTGTTCAGGCTGGGTGCTGCAGGGGTACCACCCAGCCAGGTGTCACCCACCCCTTCAGCACTGCCTCTGGTTTGGTAAGTAGTGGTAGGCAAATCCCAAGGGAGGGATGGAGCATACAGCACTTTTAATGAGCTTTATGGCCCCTCTGAAGGGGAATGGGGGGGTGTGAGGTCTGCTGTCAGTTTAGGAAGGATTAGGGAGCAGTTCTGCTGTGTGAAACCCCACGTTTTCCTCAGGAGCCCAAAGCTGGGGGTTTGCCTCTCCATCCATTGTGGCGTGGCCATCCCTGGCATACCTGCTCATCACCCATCTGGTTGTGCCCTCCTGTTTCAAATGCACAGCTCTAAGCTAGCCACTGCAGGTAAAAATCTCCCATTTTGTTTAACTGTTTCTCAGGAGAGTGATATGCCCATCCAGGAGCTCCTCAGCCGCTACGGCTACGACGGTACCATCCCCCTGCAAGAGGAGGAGGAGGAGGAGGAGGATGAAGAAGAGGAGGAGGAGGGAGAAGATGATGATGATGTTGATAACGATGACAACAGTGGCTGTAGTGGTGAAAACAAAGTGAGTGTTGGCACTAACTTGAAAGTGATTTTCATGCAGCCCTTCTGTGCTGGAGAGCCACTCGGGATGCCAGGTCAGGGCAGCAGTCATTCAGAACATAGTTGGTTTCTCCAGTGTTTATGCTTCATCACCCCTCTGTATTTCTCTTCATTGCTCCTAATACCATCTCTATCCTTCCTAACTATGGCTGTGGCAAATCAGAGCACATACATTAGTAGAGCTTCATGTCAGAAGGGATTGTAATTGTCCTTCAGAAAGAGTCTGACTTCAAAACTGAAGTTACAAATGCCCGAAGGCACCTTGATAGATCTGGCTGAATACTTGTTTCAAGATGAAAAACTGCTGTACTGAAACTGAAGAGTGAACTGTGGGATTGAATTCAATGTGTCTCTCCATGTTGGAGGTGGCTGCAAGGTTTCTAGCTCGAGCATGTTAAATGGTGTTTCTCCAGCTTGGCAGCCTTGGTTATGCTTAAGTTCTTAACTGCACCTAATGCTTCCAGTATCCTTGCCTGATGTATAGATTTGAACTTTTCATTTTTGAACTTTAAAATCCTGTTCTGTGTGCTCTGAAAATAAATCTTCTGATTTTAGCAGTCTTTTCTACTCGTGTATGTCAGATAAAGATATATATATGTTTGTAACAATCCTCTCCTGCCATGGGCACAGCTGTGACATTCTCCATTGCTGGTGGCATTCAGAATTGCATCCTAAATTCCATAAAAATATGAAACCCTTTGTGCTGTCAGTAACAAAAAAGCTGAGGCATTAGTGGAAGTTGCATTACCTAATCTGGCTTTAAAAAGGGTACACTTTGTTCTTTGGTATCTTAAACGTTTTAGAATCTCTGGAATGTGACAGAGAGATGGGGAATGATGTATCTGATTCAGAAAAGGAAGTTCTGAGGATTCACAGACTCCCTTGCTCTGCAAGATTGCTGCTTGTGTGGGTTGCAGAACTCAGAAAGAAGAAAGATACATCTGAAAAGATTGATGGAGCAGGGGGAAACTTGCATAATATGCAGCATGCCAAGTCAAAAGAAGGCACACAAGTGGTTTAGTTTGTTGTGTGGGGTGGTGCTCCTGAGGTCCCCCTTTCCTCTCGTGTCCTTGCTGGCACAGCTCCCACCCCCTGAGTTCTCCTGACCTCCTCTGCAGCTCTCCAGCTCTCTTACCTCCTGATGTAAGGCACTGCCTCTCCTTTCTCTTAAATGGGTAAAATCTCCTGGCCTGTCCCTGCTGTTAGCAGCTGGAGGAGTCCTCTTTGTCCCTCTGTAGGGCACTAACCAAGAGGTTGTAAATCCTCCAAATTCCTTTCTGAATTCCACAGTCTGGAATTGGAAAGTCAGGGGTTCAGCTCATTCCACCCCCTGTGGGAAATGGTGTTCCCCTCCTGCACCCCAGCTCTGATGGGCTTGGGGCAAAGAGGAGGGGAGGGCACAAGGAGTGCTAGCAAACCTGGTGGGGGATTTTTTCTGGGGGTACAAGAAGGAGAGCTCTGAAATGTTTACATGCACTTAGCAGAGAGGCAGGGAAGTACAGCTCTGGGGGTGGAATGATTGGGTAAATCATTCAAGCTTTCTCTGCAAGTGTTCATCTTTCTGCAGCTTATTTAGCCATGCTGTTCTTAGCTATTTCCTATTTTTAATCCCCTTTAAGCTGCACATGTGATAATACTCTGTGTGCTGGATAAAGGTACACACAGACGTGCTGTGCCTAATGCTGCTGGGTCAGAACTAGGAAGTAAGAATGTTTACCACATAACAGAAATAACATATATCAACAGCGTGCATTGAAACATTAAATATTGTGTTAGTTTTAATGGGATAGTTTTAAATTACCTTAGTTGTAATAATTCCCTTAGTTATTGTGGTTTATTGTCTAATGGAGAAACCTGTTCTAATCTGGGGCTTCTAATGATACTCAAGTCTGCTGATACTCTGTTCCAGTGAGGCTGAACCATGCTATTGGCAGTAATTTTATGGTACCATTTACATTTGATTGGGAAAAGTATAGCCAGCAAGTAATTTCTCCCTTTTTTATTGAAAATTGATAAGGAAAGGTTTTAAAGACCAAAGTAAAATTTAAAGTTAAACGAGATGCAAACTGCAAGGATTTGCTTGACTGATTAAAAAACCCCTAGGCATTATATTTAATATCATTTACTGGTTGATAGTTCAGATGTGTATGTTAGAATCAGTGTTAAGTTGCTGTGCTTTCAGTCCTGCTCACTGGGTGATGGGGGGATGGGAAGGGATGGGATGGGATGGGATGGGATGGGATGGGATGCTCCACCAGGATGCTGGAAGCAGCAGCTGGAGGTGGAAGCTCAGGAGATGTCCAGGAACTGGGGTCAAATCCCAAATACAAACCCCCTCAGACCCAACCTCCTTCCCAGCCAGCACTGACAAGTGGAGAAAACCCAAAAATCAGGATGAAGGGAGCTGTGGGGCCACGGGCACAGCTGGATCCCACCCCTGGGCTGGTGGCAAAGCCCCGGCAGAGCCAGGGACCATCGGACACATCCCCGTGGCCAAGCCACGTGCAGACAATTCCCAACCCATCCCAGGGAGCTGGGGGGATGTGGGCAGAGCCAGGAGCTGGGGCAGCTCCAGAAACCTGGAGCAGAAATGGGGACCCCCAGCTGGGGGGATTCCTGCTCTCCCAGCCCTTCCTGCTGCTCAGGGGAGAAACGAAAAAACTCCCAGTTTGAAATTGTCCTTTCCAGCCGAGACCCAGGAACAGCTGCTGGGAATGGGGAAGAGCTGCTTTTCCAGGGAAATTTCCCAAATGGTGCTGGGGAAGAAACCCAGGGAACTTCTGATGCTTCCTCAGATGATTTTTGGGGTGAGAAAATCCACCCTGAGCATCCCAAACCCAAGCCTGGATCCAGGCTGAGTTCCCCTGGGATGCAGGAGCAGATCCAGGAAGCATCCCATGGAATCCCATCTCCCAAGCCCCAGACACAGATTTTTCCTTCAAATCACCAAAAAACTCACCTCAAACATTGCATCCCACCCTGCTCGGGGCCAGGGCTTAGGGAAGGAATTCTCCTCCACCCTTCCAGCAGTTATTTCCCCAGCATCCATCCACTGAGTCCATCCCAAAACCAACCTCCCACCACATCCTTCCCCATCCCATCCCATCCCAGGGACATCACAGCGCCTTTTCCAGCTCCAAAGGAGCTAAAAAAAACCCAGAAAATCCCAAATCCTTCTCTCCCAGCCCTTCCCACTGCTTGGGGGAGAAAATAAATGGGAAAAAAAAATTTATTTTTTTTTTTTCATTTTCCTTTCCAG
>JAAWXA010000008.1:29153527-29176272 GCA_038090715.1 Florisuga fusca
GACGTGCTGTGCCTAATGCTGCTGGGTCAGAACTAGGAAGTAAGAATGTTTACCACATAACAGAAATAACATATATCAACAGCGTGCATTGAAACATTAAATATTGTGTTAGTTTTAATGGGATAGTTTTAAATTACCTTAGTTGTAATAATTCCCTTAGTTACTGTGGTTTATTGTCTAATGGAGAAACCTGTTCTAATCTGGGGCTTCTAATGATACTCAAGTCTGCTGATACTCTGTTCCAGTGAGGCTGAACCATGCTATTGGCAGTAATTTTATGGTACCATTTACATTTGATTGGGAAAAGTATAGCCAGCAAGTAATTTCTCCCTTTTTTATTGAAAATTGATAAGGAAAGGTTTTAAAGACCAAAGTAAAATTTAAAGTTAAATGAGATGCAAACTGCAAGGATTTGCTTGACTGATTAAAAAACCCCTAGGCATTATATTTAATATCATTTACTGGTTGATAGTTCAGATGTGTATGTTAGAATCAGTGTTAAGTTGCTGTGCTTTCAGTCCTGCTCACTGGGTGATGGGGGGATGGGAAGGGATGGGATGGGATGGGATGGGATGGGATGGGCTGGGTGATGGGGGGATGGGATGGGATGGGATGGGATGGGATGGGATGGGATGTGTTCCCCCATTTGCTGTGGCTCAGTCAGGACAGGCCCCATCTAGCCAGTCACTTAAATCAGAGAAAAGATACTTGGGTTTGATATATTGCCAATTTGAGGAAAAAATACTGCCAGAATAGTGGTTGTGACATGCACGGGGCAGCTGATCTCCTGATTTCTTTTGTGTTTTTAAGGAGGAGACCATAAAAGATTCCTCAGGTCAGGAAGATGAGACACAGTCATCCAATGATGACCCAGCAGCATCTGTTGCCTCTCAGGATCCCCAGGAGATGATTCGCCCCCGTCGATGTAAATATTTTGACACAAGTATGTACAGTTCCCTGCTGGGCACAGCAACCTCTCCATCATCCACCTGGGGTTGAGAACAGCTCTCATTAACTTGGGATTCAGTGTCTGAAATTTGCATCTTGGTACCTCTGAACCTTTGTTGGGTCTCTTCATCACACAGCTCTTGGTTATCCTGATGCTCAAAAGAGCAGGAAAGAAAAGTCCTATTTTTAGTTGAATTGCCAAATCTCTGCAAATTGTATAAGGACAGCAGGTATTCTGTCTTGCAAAAAGAAAGGATTAAATTTGAGGATGAATCTGAATTTCATGGGGCAGAGTGCCTGGTGCTCATGACAAGGCCCAGTGACACCACCTGATGTACTTGTTCAAAGAAGGTGAGAGGCCAACTGAAGGAAAAAAAACAGTATTTCCTAGAAATAGACTTGTTCAAGATCACTAACACAGAAAACAAAAGCAGTGCAGTCTGGAAAAAGCTGGTATTGTTAAACCTGAAGTAGTGAAGGGGGAGGTGACATGCAAAAACTGGGCTTCAGGAATTCCACATGTGATACTCTCATTTCTGTGGCAATCTTACTTCATGGGCTCTGAACCTCTTAGTCCTGAGCAGTCAGGAGGGCCATTTGGACAAGAGATATTTTTCCTTTCTTTGATGGCAGTGCCTGTCACTGATGTTTGAATTCCTGCTCTTGTGTTTTAACCTACAAAAGTTCAAGCAGAGGTTCCTCATGATACCTTACACTTGATATTTGTTAGTCAGGACATTGCAGAAGGCCATTTTCTAAACTGGGGTTTATTTTAATCCAAAAAATGTCAGGAAACCTCAGCATGTGGCTCTGCAGGGGCTTGCAAGTGTCTGAAGTGAGCTCTTGCTGTTTAAACCCAGCATTAGCATCAGGCAACTACCCATGATCATAGAGCTAAAGCTTTCTGTCAGTATTATCTGAAATAGTCTGTTTTAAATGCTGCTGCTGATCTCTGAGCAGCTCATCCAAGCCTGGTAGATCCCAGCCAGGCTGAGACAAGCACACCTGCAGATGGCTCTGCCTTAAGTTCAGTGGCAGCTGCTTTAGGGGAAAGTGTTGAATTTAACATGGTAAATCACATCAACATCCAACCTGCTGAACATCCCAGCAAAGTGCTTCCAGAAGGTAACTGCTTGCAGAAAATTTGGATGGGGATCATCTCAGCTGCTTCCCATCCCAGCTCATTTGAGGTAAATGGTTGAACAATTTCTTGTAGATAGTGAAATAGAAGAGGAGTCTGAAGAAGACGAGGACTATATTCCCTCAGAAGACTGGAAAAAGGTAAATGCAAAGTGCTGTGCAAAAACCTCTGTGTCATGAGTGGGGATTTGAGCTGTTACCTACTAACTGAGTTCAATACATCACCCAAAGCCCCCCCAGTTTTTCCCCATAAATACAAATTTTGATTGTCACAAGGGTTCAAATTCTGAACAGTCAGAATCCCATTTCCATCTAGTGCCCTTTAATAGTATTTTTAGCCTGGGAACAATGAGAGTTTTAAGGGGTAAACAAGATGCAGTCATCCTCTTGTTTGCTAACAGAAAACATCACAGCTGTGGCTTGCTCAACTTCTTACTTCTGTTACTTCAAAACAGGAAATCATGGTGGGCTCCATGTTTCAAGCTGAAATCCCAGCTGGCATATGCAAATACAAAGAGAATGAAAAAGGTGAGACTGTGACCACTGTCACTGGGTTGGAGATGATTTGCTAATGGGGATAAATAAACAGTATGATGGATGTCATGTGTCCTGCAAAAGGAAAGGACTTCTTTAAGTGAAAAAGCAGAACCATCCCCTCAAATTATAGTTCATCCTGCACATCAGCATCAGAATTTGAGTCTTGGAAGAGGAAAAGGAAGGTTATATATCTGGTTTATTGCTGTTGAACCTCTTCTGTCTTAATTTGGTGATTTGCACAAACTTTCTATGTAGCTTGCACTCTTCCCTCAGGGCATTTATGTAAAGCAAAATTCATAATGAAGAAATTGTGTTGCTGGGATAGGCTTAACACACTGAGAGCAGCAAGAAGATACCAGCAGCTTTGATTTTTCACAGTTGGTAACTCTTTATGGAAGCCTCTGGCTGTGTGCTGTCAGGGTAATCCAGTCAGGAAAGGTAGGCCCAGCTTAAACTCAGCTCTAAGCATAAAAAAACCCCAAATTTTTGTGCTCGTTGAGCCCGTGACTAAGAATTCCTTTACACTGCAGGTCAGTTTGAGACTGTGGCTTCTGTAGGTTTAGTTTTGAAGGTGACCAGCAGAGAACTCAGTGTGATGATGTACTCAGGCAGCAGCCTTGCTCTGAGCTCCTGGCTTCCAGCAGGCTCACCCTGAAGCTGAGACTCACACCCTGTCAGCTCTGCACCATGCAGCCAGGCAGCTTGGAGACAATGCAATTTAAAAACTACATGAGAAGTCAGGAACTTCCATTAAAACCAGCAAATGGCAAATTGGAAAACATCTGCTTTTTTAGCTCTGAGGTTTTTCATGCTCTCCTGCTCCTGTCTGAAAACAGCTTCAGCTTGTGCTTGCCTGACCTGCATAAATGGCACTCTGCTGGTCAGTCACCTGCTTTTCCTGGTGGTTACTGGGTTCTAAATGGCTCCTGGCCTCCAATAATTACAAAGATACAGCTGCTTGGTGCCTGGCAGTCACCTCTATTAGAGTTTTCATAGCCTTGCACACTCCTCTCTGCAGAACAGATTTACATCAAGAGCTGTTGAGGGGGAAAATTAAATTTGCACTAATCATGCTGGGGCTGTTCTAGTTTTCTGTAAAACCCAGGGGTACTGTGTTTTCTGCCACTTCTTGCTTTTCTCCTGAGTTCTGGATGTAGCCTTTGACAGGACTCCAGCTGGAATAAGAACACAGCTTAAAAAGTTGAAAAATCCAATGTTTACTCCTGCTTCCTGGGGTCGAGGGAAGCAAAGGTGCTCCCTGAGCTAGTGGAGTCAGTGTTAAACTTCTTTGGTTTTCTGTGAGGACTCAGACACAAGCAAGGTCTGGATGCTTTCCTGCTTCTGTTTTTTAATAACTTGAATTTTATTTTGCTGTGCTGATATTTTAATCCTGAAGGTTCTTCAAAATAAAAATGGGAGATAATTCAGAGGGTCTCTCATTTGGCTGGGTTTCTCCCATTAATTTCTGTTTACTGTGGTTTCCCTGCACTGAAAGCTCATGCAAAAGCTCTGAATAAAGAGTAGGGATTTGGTGGTATTAAAATTCAGTGATCTTTCCCTGAATGATTTTGTTTTGGGCAGTATTTCTTGAAAGCAGTAGGAAGGTCTCAGTAAAATTTGTTTTCAGGAGCTGTTGTGCCTTCAGGACATCTGTCATCTGGGTGTCATCTTCCCTGGAGAAGTGGTGGACTTGCTGCTGGCTTCTGCCAGCTCTCTTAGATGACTTCTGCATTTAGTGACCCAGACACCTGGCAGTAATTTTAGCACCTTTTTTTGGGGTGTGCTTGTTGGTTGATGAGGTATCATCTCCCAGTTGTTGTCTCCATCTCCCAAGGTTTCACAGTCCTTTATAAGAGAGAATAAACTTCTCTGCTGTTGGTTCAGCTTGCTTTTCTTTTATCCTGTGGTTTATTCAGTGTATGAAAACGATGACCAGCTGCTGTGGAATCCTGACTTCTTACCAGAAGATAAAGTGATTGAGTTCCTGAATGAAGCATCAAGGAGGACAGGGGATGAGAAAGGGCTCGATGCCATTCCTGAAGGGTCACACATTAAGGACAACGAGCAGGTAGGGAGGAATTCTACCTCAATATTACAGCATTGTTATGATTTTATTTTGCTGCCAGGAATTAAAATTGTGCTTGAAACAACTGTATTATTCCTTGTGGAAATAGAAAGATGATGTGTTTTTAACCTCTCAGCAAGTATTTAAGGTGTTCACTTAGCCTGTACATTGCTTTATGCATCAGTGCATTATTTCACAGGTAAATAATTGGGTATGTGTGAGGTCTGTTCCTTCAGGTAATTTTTTGAGGCTATGTAAATGCATCCTTTTTTTTTTTTTAATTCACACAGACCCTCCAGCAATCTTACACCTTTGTGCAGTGGATAAAAATGTTAAAATCCTTTACCTGGATAGATAATTGGCTAGGTAATCAGGGGTTTAGAGATTGAAACAGAGGAAATGCATCTTCCTGCTCTTTTAAATTATGTTACGTTCAGTCAACGGGTTTCTTTTTAATCCTTTCTGACTAGACAGTGTGCTGCTGTGGCACAACATGACTCATGTGGTACCTAGAGTGTTACCTCTGTGTGTTTCCATCCTTCCAGGCCTTGTATGAACTGGTCAAGTGCAATTTTGATACCGAGGAGTCGCTGCGAAGGTTGAGATTCAATGTCAAAGCAGCCAGAGGTGAGCACAGCACTGGGAGTTAAGTCTGTAGTGTTGAACTCCCAGTTGTTACACAGGTGTTTGGTTTCTTTTTAAAAGACCTTGGTCTTTAAGATGTTTATGGAGCCTTAAACATTTGACAATTTATTATTGAGCTTTATACTCAGAGGAACAAGAAACTAAGAGAAGACACAAGCTATTTTCCTTCCTCACTCATCTGTTGGTTCTGCTTTCAAACCTCTTGCTTTGCCAGAGTTTACTGTGCAAGAATAATCAAATAGAGGAGATTGGTTTGTTCTCCCCCAGTTTTACAATGTATTTATTCATGACCTTCAGAGTCAATGAGGCCAAACTATATTAAGTTCTTAGAAGTGTGGCTGAGAGTTATTAGGGGTTTATTCTGGCTTCAGTGGGGCTGAGATTCCACCCCGTAGTGTGAGCAGCACAGTTTCTTATCCTTCCAGAGTAGTTACTTCAGCCTCATTTCCCACCTACTCACTAGAAGGGAAAATTTTCATTTTTGCCCCAGGAAGTGAAATTTCTGGGGGTGGTTCTCATTTACTCAGTCAGATAGAAAATTGAAATATATATAAGAAATTTGAATACCTTGTCTCTTTGCTGTCATTTAAGTTTCTTTTCTTTTGTTAAACATTTGCTTTATTGCATGTATTCATAATTTATGTATATTCTTTGTGTTGCATTTATTCTTCTTGCTGTAGAAGAATTATCTGTTTGGACAGAAGAAGAGTGCAGAAACTTTGAACAAGGGCTGAAAGTCTATGGCAAGGATTTTCATGTGATTCAGGCAAATAAGGTAAAGACTGATTTAAGTGTAGCTCTCTCCTGTTTTTTAAAGCAAGTAATTGTAACTCTTGGCCTCAATTTCCTTCACAAATTACCAGATTTACTTCTAATTTTTACTCCATTTATATCCAAGTCATTCTGTCCAAGTCCAACCCCCCCTGACTTTGATTTTCACGCCTTTTTATTTAAATGGTAGCTTGGTTTTTGTTGGTTTTCTTTTTATTTTTGCCAAAAAATGCCTTTAAATTCATCACAGTTTGCATGGCACATATTTCCTAGGTACGAACAAGATCAGTTGGTGAGTGTGTAGCATTTTATTACATGTGGAAGAAGTCAGAACGTTACGATTTCTTTGCGCAGCAGACCCGCTTTGGGAAGAAGAAATACAATCTCCATCCTGGTGTAACGTAAGATGTGCTTTATTTTCTCTGGGCTTTTACGTGTTGCAGCTAGATCTTTTTTATTTTATGCTGCTCACTGACAAGCAAGGGATGCCATAGTCCCTGTTGGCAGCAGGAAGACAGCCAAGGTGGAAGAAGAATTTCCAAATGTAAAATACGATTTCCAAAATACATTTATTTGGAGTAAGGCAAACCATTTGCTCTCCAGCAGCTGTTTCACTTAGTTTGTTTTCTGTTTAAACATTTCACAAAGGTAACAAATAGGTGGGATTTTTTTTTTTTTAATGCTTGTTTTACTTCAAGTGCATGTTTTTGGGCAGGCTGTAGTCGGGAGTTGCATTTGTGGTACATGCCGTACGATGCTCTCAAAATGTATTGTTTGGCAAGAATTCTGGCCAGCACAGTACCCCATCCTAAGGCTTTTTTGTGTGTTTGAACAGGTCCTTTCCCCACTCCTGCCTCTGCCTGGCATAGTGGCTGTGCAGAGCTCTCTGTTTTCCTGCCTTACATCCAAGCAAACGAGCCAATGCATTCTTCTGCCCAACGCTATTTTAGTACCCTGCTCTTTCCACTGACATTCTCTGAGTCTTTCCACTCTTACTTTTCCTCCTCATTTTTTCTGGCTTCTCTGTTGAGCCTTCTTTTTAATATTATTGTTTCTTTAAACATTTTAGAGCTGGGTGTTGGACCACTGAAGTGAACGTGCAGTATGACATGAAGAGCTGCCATCTGTGCCTTTGGCACTAGCCTGCTCCTGGCTTTCCTTAACCACTTGTCAGGGACTGTCTGCCTTCTCCTCTTCTTCCATCTGGGTTTTGTTTTTCCTTTCTTACCCAAATCAGTAGACATTTTTGCTTATTAATCACTCAAAACACACTCTGATTCCTTTGCAGTTGACTGCATAAGGTCATCAGGAGTGTCAGTGTGGACCATGCCTGACTGTGCTGGAATGCTTTTGCAGATAGATGTGGGACTTGAGGGTGCAGGATCAGTTGCACTATGATTCTGTGTGAGGAGCTGTTTCTGGAGTTAATCCAGACTAATACCATGAACACAAGGGCTTTACCAACCACCTTTCATAAGAGATTCACTACTAGTGACCTGAATAGTAGAGCTGCAGTGGATTGCAGATATGTATCTCTAACTGAAGTTTTTAACTTGCTTTTAACTGCACCCCTGTTGAGGGTGGTTGTACCTGCACAAAACCCATGAAAACACCAAACTTGAAGGTTGTGTTAGCACTGCTGCAGCACACTGCAAGAGCTTAGCACCAACCTGCCCGAGGGCATCCCCTTGAAAGCCCAGCCCACAGCATCACAACTCACTGAAGTTTCTGCTTGTGCCTGATCTTCAGAGAGGTGGCATGAGCACAGCCTGGATTTCTGTCAGCTGGCAGCAGTGGTTGGGCAAGAAATAGGTAGTTGCAGTGGCCAAACCATCCCCGGGCCAGTTAATGTGGGAGATCTGGAGCTGTTCACTTTTTTACAAAAGGCACAAACTGGGAACTGGTGACACTTCTGGGGTGTACGCAGTGAATCTTGGGTTTTGGTACAAACCACCCCAGTCCTTTACACACCCAGGGCAATGCTGAACGGGCCCTCTCTGTCCTGTAGAGATTATATGGACCGTCTCCTGGATGAAAGTGAAAGTGCTGCTTCCAGCAGAGCTCCATCCCCTCCTCCTACAACCTCCAACAGCAGCACCAGCCAGTCGGAGCGGGAGGACAGCACGGCCAGCAGTAACCAGAATGGTGAGTGGGTGTCCTGGCCCTCCTCAGGAGAGCCACCAGATCCTCACAGGTGCCAAGCCAGGGGAAGAATCCAGCTTGCCTGGCTGAAAACAAGTTTTAAATGTTTCCTGAGGTTTTGGTAGCTTTAAGTTCAAAATGATTTGTTTGGGTTTTTAAGGAAGTGGCGTTTACATTTAGGCAGTGGTCACATGCTGAGGATGAATCTGCAGACAGATAAATGTCTTCTTGTCCCCACAGGAGTGTAGTGTGACAGTGGCTTTGTCAAGAGTCCCCTGCAGGATATTTAAAGCAGCTGAGGTGGCAACTGGGCTGATGTCCAGTTCTTCTCCAGTGCTTGGCCCAGGAGCTGTTCTCCCCAGCCGTGGGGCACCGAACGCCAGTTGGGAATGGGAACAGAGCCAGGGCACAACCACTCCTGAAGGAAGAAAACCTCAAAAGTGAGGGACAGCCCTTCTGAAGAAGCTGAAGGGAAACAGTAACGAGAGGAGGGAGGAGCTCGGGGGCTGAATCAGGTTGTGAAAATGGATTGAAGGTACAGCAACTCCCCAGGTGAGGACAGTCCACCAGCTGCCTGCACAGTTCTGGGGTTCCAGGACATTTTCCTGGCTGCTTGTAAGGACTCCCATAAACTGCTGAGATAAGTCTGTCACTTGTCTGCACATGAATTGCTCCCTCCTCACAGTGTGAGGATGCAGGGAACAGCATTGGCTCTCCCATTCAGCAGGACTGCTCAGACTTGGGCTTTTTGGAGGTGTCAGAGGTGGGTCTGTTAGTGCTGATGCTTCTCTCCTCTCTCTTCATGACACAGGGGTGTCTGCTAACGGGCCAGGTGAGATACCAAATAAAGATGAAGCAAAAAGTGAAGGATTGCATGTAAATGGACCTTCCAGTGGTAAGAAAACACCTCACATGGATCTGGATACCAATGGGTATGAGACTGAAACCCTTTCCATTGACCCCAAACTTGCTCATTCAGCTTCGAGAAATGAAAACGATTTTGAAGAGAAAAATGAAAGACCTCTAAAAAGAAGAAGAATTAACAGCAATGGAAAAGAGAGTCCAGGTTCTTCAGAGTTCTTCCAGGAAGCAAACTCACATGGCAAGCTTGAGGAACTAGAAACTTTGGATGACTGAATACTGGGAGCCGATTTTATTCCTTGGAGTAAATTTTGGGTGTCTAAAAATTTTCAGGGTTGATGGGTTACCTTACAAAATCCAGTTCTGTAAAACAATCTGCTGAGGATTTAATTTTTTTTTTTTTTTTAATCCTAATACCTTCCAGTTGGCTCGTTGATTATTTTTTTTTCCAGTGCTGAAAAGCAGTAGGAGAATATTCCATTTCCCAGAGCTGACAACTGCAGTTCTGGGAACTCTTTAAGGCTCTTAAAAATAGAGAAACAAATCAGTGAGTTTCTGCAAAAACACTCCCAGCCTAACACATTGAAGAACCTCGTGTGTGAAATAATACACCTTTTAAGCATTGTACAAGTGAACAAAGCATCCTATTTGAGGCAGGGGCTGGTTCAAGAGGTGCAGGAAATGAAAATAAATGAAACAGAATGCCAGGAGGCACGGCAGAGTAGGCACAGAGACTTCCACTCATGCTAGCCAGAGAAAAGTGTCACCCCGTTGTTAAGGAACCCTTATGAATCCTGAAAGTTATGAGCACAACTATTTTTATATATAGAAGTTTTAAAAAAGGTAAAATAAATAAACCAGGTCAGGTTTGTATGTGTAAAATTGTTGACATCAATGATGTCTTTCCATATTCTTTATCTGGGCGAAAGAAATACATTCTGTATTTTTCCAGATTTCTTTGTAGCCTTTGAAAGATTTTTACAGTACTTATGTCTTGATTGAACTGTCCTTTCTTAAAACAAAAGCTTGTATAATTTTTCTTAACTTGTACAGTTGGTAAACTTTTATGAGAGAATTGATACCCTGAGTCTAATGTCAGCTTCATTTTATTTTGCTGAAGTCTTTTCTAAAAAAAACAAAAAACCCAAAAAACAAAGAAACCCTAAACCAAACCAACTGACTAAAAAAAAATGCTTTTTAGTCACCAACGTGTTATTTTCTTCACTGAAAACAGCAACATTGGGAATGGTTAGAAATCATTTGATTTTTGGAAACAGTTTTATTCTTCCTTCTGTTCCACAGCAAATAGTGATGCTAAAACCTTCTTAAGCCTCATGCTTGCCTTGCACAAATCTTCTTCCTCTTGTTAGAGATTTTTTTTCCTTTTATTTTTGAGCTCAGATAAGTTTGATAGCAGCCAAAGGCTTCAGCTCACTAACCCTTGTTGGCCAAAATCAGGTGTTTGATTGTCCCTGGGTTTATTTTCAGTCCTTCTGCCCTATCCCAGCACAGGAAGGGCAGGAAAGGGGTCGGGCAACTGGTGCCTGACCCTGAATTTCTGAAAACTCTGAGTGGAGGGGGATTCCAGGGGGAGCAGGAACAGCATGGACACATTTATACCTTCAGCAGAGAGAGAGACTGGCGTGGGGAAGAAGTGAGAGAAAGGAAATCAGTTTGTAAGTGCATGGGGAGGGGTGCTGCTCACCCCCCACCATGGGACTCTTGTTGAGGTAGAGTTTACAGCCATGAAAAACAGAAAGGTTTGTTTAATTACCTGTGTTTTGGTTTCTTTTCTTATTAAGCCACAGCTACTGTATTAAAAAAAAAAAATTAAAAATAGGAAAAATTGTTCATTTGTATAATTTCTAACTTCCTTTTATGATGAGTCTTTAAAAGTATTAATTGCTTATTTTTATTTGAAGTTCATGAGTCTTTAGGATTCCACTTTTAAATCCCTTGTCCTATTTGAAACTAATGTATCAACCTATAGAAAAAAACCCCAAACCACCCACCTGCTATGGGGGTTTGTTTCCTTTTCCAACTCCCTGTACTTGAACTTGATGGTCATTAATGAGCCAAATCCTCTGGTTGAGGGATTAATCCAGTGATTGCTTCAGGAAGAGGTTGCTGTTCCCTTTCCATTCTGTTATGAAGAGCCCCAGCCATGGATCCACTGGGGCTCCAGCTGGTTTCAGCCCAAGGGCAGTGCAGTTGCTTCCAGGAGTCCTATTGCCTTGAGTTCCAGCAACTCAAGTCCTAGTTTCAGTTTTCATTTTATGCTTTTCTTTTCTTCCTTTTCTTTGCAAGTTGGAAACACTTCTGAAAATTTATAGGAAAGTTTATCAGTAACTGTCTCAGGCTTGTGTGTGAAATGCAGCACTGTGTGTGTTTTCAGGAATGTTGCTTTGTTGGTTTTTTAAATCTTTTTTCTTTTTCTTTTTTTTGTGATACATAGACCTGACATTCCATAACCAACAACTATGTAATGCTCAGCTAGACTTTAAGAATATTTAATTATAATTGACATTTTTTTTGTTTATGCTGGTGTTTTATACAATACTTTGTTCCTGTTCTTCAAAATGCAGCCACTATCACTTGATAAGTCATTGCACTACTAAAGCTATTTAAAAACTTCTAGAACTAGAGTAACTTTGGTTTCATTTTAAAAAAAAAACACCCCAAAAACACCCATCAGGAGCCCAGAAGTGTCTGAACCTGTCTGCATCCTCTCTGGAACAGATCACAACTCTCCTGTGACTCTAGGGGATGGATTTTAAGCAGGATGGGGACACCACCACAAATCCCTGCTGGGCTTTCAAAAGGATTAAACACAGTATAAAAAAGAAAAACCAAACCACCACCACAGACACAGAATTTACAAATTAGTTTTATACAATTTTTGCCACAGATAGTAATTTTGCACTGTTAGTAATTCCCTTCTCTTACCCACCCCCCTCCCCAGCTCCCTGTCTGCAATTCTGAAAAAGCTTATTATTAAAATATTTTTTTTAAACATACTGTTTGCATTTAAAAATTCCTGAGTTTTGGGGGGGTTTGTTGGGGTTGTTGTTCTTTTTTTTTTCTCCATCTAGCAGGTAGAGGATTTCTGCTCAGAGGCCTCTTAAGGGAGGGGGGAACTGCAGCCACCAAATTCCCTTTTCTGAGTTAATTTTAAACTTTCACCCCCCTGCAGGCTGGGGGGAGGAGAAGTTCTGAGGGGTTCATCTCAAGGCAGTGAAAGGAGCAGGAGGAGAGGGCTGGGAGTGGGTTTGCTGGGTCACAAGTGAGCAGATCATTCCAGCTCCTGGGAAGTCCCAGCTCTGCCTTTCCCCCAGGAGCAGGCACAGAGCAGCAGAGCCAGGGCACTGGCTGCTCATTTGAAGCTGGTACAAAAATCCAGAGGCACATAAAATCCTTTTTTTTTTTTTTTTCTTTTGTTATGCCTGACTGAGCTGTAAAGCCTGCCATACATTCAGGACAAAAGGTCACCCCTTCCCTCACCAAAATGGTCATTTTTGTAAATAGATTCTATATAGAAAAAAACCTGGAGGTGATTAATGGCACAGAAAATCCTGTGGCAGGACCTCTCTTTGCTTTCCCAGTGCACCCAGTCCCAGCCAGCCCAAGTGAGCACAGGTACAAACAAAATAAGCTTTAAAAAATATTTTACCATGAGGACAAATCTAACCAGTAGATTCCAATGAAATTTTAAAAATAGTAATAAAGATTTCTGACACAATCAGCACCTCCTGACTGCCAACACCTCAGCACAGCAAAGGGACAAGGGGGAAAGAAAAAAATAAATGCATTTGGAAATGTTTTAGTTAAAGCAAGTGAGCTGAAGGGCTGGAGCTGCACAGCCCAGGGGGAGCCCAGGACCTGGGTCTACTGGTCCCAGCACCAGCTGGCTACTGGGAACCAGGAGCAGGACCAGTAACCCTGCCAGGAGCTGGTGTGCAGGCAGCAGGAAGCCTTGTTCACCTTCCCCTACAAAAAAACCCAAAACACCACACACAAAAACAAACAAAAACCCCAAAAACAACAAACAAAAAACAACCCACACACACAAAAACAACCCACACAAAAAAGCACAAAAAAAAAAAACAAAAAAAAACAAAAAAAAAACAAAAAAACCCCCCAAAACCTGGCTGCAAAGCTGCTTTTACTGCCATATAGGAAACAACAAAAATAACAAGGAATATTTTTTTTTTTTTTTCCTTCTTCCAGTTCTGCAGTAGGAGGGGGTTGGGAGCCCAGGGCTCCAGGATCTGGCAGTGCAGGGGCAGGGGACACACACCCAGAGCTGGTACAGAAACTCTCAGCCCCCTGTACAAACAGCACTCTGCCAAACACTCCAACACATGCAGGTTGTTTTTAGCAAACAGCTCCCCAGAAACAAATTCTATTGTTTGCAGAAGTTCTTTTTCTCCTGCTAACCAGAGGGAAGTATATAAAAAAACCCAAACCCCTCCTAAATACAGAGTTTTACCAAAATTTTCTTTTAACCAAAGTGATAAACAATTGTTTTTAAAGCAAAAGACAATCCAAGGAGAGACTTAGAAAGAAGTGCTGTGTGGGACAAGCTTTACAAAAATCAGTGAGCACTGCCTGACAGATTAAAAACCCTGTTCTTTTAACAGGTCACAGACAGAAGGAGACTTGGGGACACCAAAACCCAAACTGGGGGACAGGGCTTGGGTGACTTCACTTCATTTTCTGGGCTGAAGGAGGAAGGTCCCTGTGCCAGGTGGGGCAACATCAGCTCCTATAAACCCTGCAGCTGCTCCTGCTTGGATCCAGGGCCAGCCCTGACCCAGCCAGCAGCTTTCCCAAACCCGGGGGACTGTCCTCCCAGGGTGCTTTGAAGGAAACTGCCTCAAAAAAGAGGCTCTGAGAACCTAAAGGGAGTAAACCCAGCTTTAAAAGTGGGTTAGGAGAATAAAACCCAAACCCAACAAACTTAAGGTCACAGAGTGTTCATCCAAGGGGCTTCTGGCCCAAGCCAGGAGCATCCTGCAGAAGCAGATTTGCTGGGGAATACCAGCAGTGCCCTGGGGATGGGATCCCTGCTGGATGGATCCCATGGTCTCACCTCCCAGCCAGCCCCGTGCTGCTGCTCCGGCTACAACCCTGGGAGCCCAGGGCTTGTGCCAGTCTCTCCTGCCAGATCTCAGCGTGATTAGCAACCCAATTCATTCCCTCACCACGATCAGACTTAATCAGAGGCGTTTCCTGGCTGTGCAGTCACTCATCTTCCCAAGAATTTCTCAAGGCAGCAATTAAATTTGTGCAAATTACAAGAGCGGCGCTCGCTCCGGGGCTCCTGGATTCCTCCCCTCCTCCTGCTCACCAGCAGCTGAACAGAAGTTGGCCACTTCCAAAAATTAAAAAATTTAAAAAAAATTAAAAAAAATCATAATAACATAAAGCCCCTTCCTTTTTCCCCTGGTCACACTGAGCTTTTGCCTTTAATGTCCATCTTGCTGCCTGCTTCAGACTGCTTGCTCATCTGCTCCTCCGTGAAGGTGATGTAGGAGTACACCAGGCTCCCAGCGATGCTGCAAACAGACAGGGGAGAGGGGCAGGGTGAGACCTCCCAGCTCACACCCACCCACCCGGCTTGAAATGGCACAAAATTCTCTGGTTCCCCCCCAACATCCCACACGAACAGCAAATATTTTGTTCCACTCCTGCGGAAGGACGGGGGAAGAAGCAGGAGATGCTGCACCCAAAGGAACACACCCCGGGGCAGAAAGGAGACCTGTGTTCAAACACCAGGTGAAATAAACCAGAAAATCAGTCTTTTGCTACCTTGATTACACCATTCAGGTCCACGACTCTGAGAAAAACTGAAGTTTGCAGCTAAAATACACTCCTGCTTTCTCCTGGCTTAAAAACAACCCAAGTGGGAGCTCCCAGCATTGCCAGGCTCCTCTGCTGTGGAACTACTATTAATTCTCTGCTTTTGGGTTTTTTTTAAAAAAGAAGTGAAAGAAGACAAGTGAAACCATCTCAGTTCCATGGCATTTTTCACTAAAAAAAAAAAAAAAAAAAAAAAAAAAAAAAAAAAAAAAAAAAAAAAAAAAAAAAATTACAAACAAGAACTGCAACTACCCAAGGTCCTTACCTGATGTTTAGACCGATAAAATTCGTCCAGGTAAAAATATAGTCTCCTCCAAAAAACATCCCAATATAGGTTATTAAAATATTCTGCAAAGGAAGGAGGTTTGAGGAATAAGACACAGACAGGCACAGAGCAGCTGAGCTGCAGACACAAAACCAGAAATAAATGAACCAACCCTGCTGGAGCCATCCTGCTCTCCCTGCTGCAGAGCAGCAGCCCCAGGGGATGGTTCCTGGGATGGTGACCCCGGGACAGCCCCAGGAGAGGGGGAGCCACGTACCTTAATGCAGCCAACGATGGTAGTGGTGAGGGCAGAGTTATACTGAGTGCAAAGAACTGTGGAGTACATCAAGATGAACCTGCAGGAGCAGCAGCCAACATCAGGAACTGGGACACACGGCAGGCCCTGCCCTGCTGCCCTGCAGCCCTCCCCTTCTTCTCTGAAGCAGAATTTGTACCATTTTGGGGAATAAACCTGCACTTCAGCAGGGCAGGAGGTAATATGCATCTGCTATGGCTCTCAGAACTCATCAGATCATGGAATGGGTTGGAAAAGAGCTTAGAGAGTCCCTCCAGTCCAAGCCTTCCCCCAGCAGTGCCCAGGCCACCCCTGCCCCATGTCCCTCAGCACCACATCTCCAGGGGCTGAAACCCCTCCAGGGATGATGGGGACTCCAGCCCTGCCCTGGGCAGCCTGGGCCAGGCCCTGACAACCCTTTCCAGGCATTGAGAAATTGTTCCCCAGCTCCAACCTCAACCTCCCCTGGCACAACTTGAGGCCCTTCCTCTTGTCCCATCCCTTGTTCCTGGGGAGCAGAGCCCGACCCCCCCTGGCTCCAACCTCCTCTGGGGGGGTTGCAGAGAGCCAGAAGGTCTCCCCTCAGCCTCCTGCTCCAGGACCAACACCCCCAGGGCCCTCAGCTGCTCCTCACAAGCTCTCCAGCCCCTTCCCCATCTTCTCCAGGCCTTCCTCCTCACCTGTCTCTTATNTAATAGCCACTCTAACAAAATAATCAAAACTGCTTTATTCATATTTGGGATTCTTTTCTATTACTTTATCAGAGATACATTTGCTCTAAGAGATGCTTAATGTTGCCTTCAAAGGAATAATTCTGAGTTTTCACTCATCCAGTCAGTGTCCATAAAAGATCTCTGAGAAACAGACTTCAAATGACATTTTGAGTAAATTGGTCATAGATTAGCTAAAAGGACAGTTTGCTTTGTAGGAGAAACAACAGCCGAAGGTAAGAAAATAGATCTTTCAAATCCAAGGAAATTCAGGGAGAAGAAACCCTAACACACCCAAGAGAGTCAAATCCCAAGAATGTGACTTCTACCTTTCTGATGAAAAAAAGATTCAGGTGTTTTAAACCTCTTTCTGTGAGCTGAAGTGAAATATTCCTTCCTTTCTTTGATCTCTGAACTACCCATACACAGACTCCAAATATGCAAAAGCACCCAGGGGATCACAGCTGTGACTTCTGTCTTTCCATGTCACCACCCTCTGGTGGGGTCATGCTAGGGTTTGTTCATAACAAGAATATTAATTTGCTGCTGTAAATTCTGACAACACACACACACAAAAAGGACAAAACTAGACACAGCAACAAATAGGAAGTTTCTCAGCCAGTCCCTGCTTCTGGAATTCAGTGTCTGGAACTCAAGTTTTCTCTCTCCAGCTGCCCACAGCAGCCTGACTTGAGGCTGTGAGGACACACAGAGGCTGCTGTTTGGTGGGGAGATGCAACAGGAGAACAACATTTCACTTGGTATCTAAGGGTTGTGCCTTCATGAATGCTGTTCAGTGGAAAAAACCAAACAAATAAACAAACAAGAGCCTAAATACCTACAGCAGACTCATCAATTGGCTCCTAAGAGACAAATGGTTGTTTGCAACTGTGCCTGCTTTTTCAACATTAATGAATCATTAAGTATTGTTTCTGGAGCTCCCTGACCTCCCAGTGATTAACCAGCTGATCCTATTGCACCGGGGAGTATTTAAATTCCTCAGAATGAGCATTCTTAGGGTAAAAAAAAAAAAAAAAAAAAAAGCACCTTGCATGTTTTCTATACATTGTATTTAGATTATATATGGATTCCTAATAAACGTAGGATGAGATAGCTGCTAAACTCCTACTTTAGAAACCTAAAGCAACATTTCTTATTCAAGTTTCCAAATTAGCAGCATTTGTCAAATGGCCATGCCAGGGTGGCATGACAGTAGAGTGGGAAGCATTCATTACACTAAGCTGGCAATTTTGCAATTAGAATCTTTTCAGGATCTTTGCTCCTTGTAAACAGAGACTGTTTCCTACTCTTTTCTAGAAAGCTGAATTATTTGGAAAGTAAAGAAAATATTCCTTCCAAAGTACCTTTCCCATCACTATGGAGATCATTGCTTTTCAGAATTAGAAATCCTTCTTTTATCTTCACTGCCTTTGATGAAGACAAGAAAATACGATTTTACCCTCAGGTAAGTAAAATATATATCATTTATCCTAGCTTCTTGGTATAACTGTTGGGTGATTTCTGAGGAAGATAAAGTTGATAGAAGTAAAAATGTGACTTTCTGGTCAATTCTTTCCACATTAAAAACCAAGCTTAGAACTGCACATTCTGAAATGGATTTAAACACCTAATCCCCAGGTAAGTTATCTGGCAGGTAGTATAGTCTGGGTGAGGTCTGCAGAACTCAAAGCTTTTAACATTCACCATATTTTATTAGGAGACAATCAGCAAAGATTTGGTGATACACTAGCAGGAATAGGAGAGGACAGAAAGGCAAAAGGAATGGAAGGTTAAAAGAACAACCTCATTGATAAGTCTGGGGAAAAAACACCCAGAAGCAGAATGTAATTTTACAGAAACATAAGTGCTGGAGATAATGTCAAAGCTAGTTATTGCTTTTGCACAGCACAGGTGATAGGACAGGAGGCACAGACAGAAAGTAGGACTTAAAGCAAGTCAAATTCCAGGCTTTTCATCACTGCATGCTAATCCATTTCTGGAAGGTGGAGGTCACTCTTTTCATTGATTTCTATTTGTCTCAACAATTAGATGATCTTTGGCAAAAGCACGTTGAAAACATTGGTTGAAGCCTTCAGAAGAATCACAATATTATCTTGCAGAATTACATCTGTCTTAAAACAGAGAGCCATAATTGTGATTCAGTCATAATTAATTTTGAACGCTGATTCCTAAAAAACTTTCCAAATAATGGGATAAATAATAATGAATATTGCTAGGTCACAAGTTACTGGCTTAGGCTT
The DNA here is from genome assembly GCA_038090715.1 of Florisuga fusca. Lineage (NCBI taxonomy): Eukaryota > Metazoa > Chordata > Aves > Apodiformes > Trochilidae > Florisuga > Florisuga fusca. The sequence goes on from JAAWXA010000008.1 coordinate 29,172,030, forward strand.
TTTCTGAAAAAACACTGTAGGAAAAAAAAAATCCTTTAAATATTCCTACTGTGCTACATGACTTTGCACATGATTTCTGTTTATTAGTGTAAAACCCAGAGTACACTTGGTATATTATTTGGATATACTGCACAATACCATCACAGTTTAGAAAAGCTCTCAAGCCTGATAGCAATAAGAACATTACTTATTGCTTGAAACTCCTTTAGCTGTTCTCACTCTTGGGCAACCAAAGTCTGATGTGTTTGGAACAGGAGACCACAGAAACCCAAGGCTGGGAAGAGGGCCCAAGGGTCTCACTGAATCAGCTTCTGGCAAAGAGGAAGACAAGACATTCTTTTCCAGAAACTTCTCCTCTCTCTTGTTTTCTCAGAAGAGCTAATAGTTATAACTCATACCCTAGGGCAAGGAAAACCTAATTTTCTTTCACAAGTCCCAGTTGGTGTTTTAATATTTACCACTACAGCTATTACCACTTTGTGCTTCTCTATGCAAACCCTGTGTATAGTCTGAGTATGTAACATCCTGCCACAAATCACACCTGTTGTGGCCACTGGTAGCAATGAGAATGTCTTTGCTTGCTGGTTTTGCAGAAGGCAGAAACAGAAGACAAAAAACTGCCACATATACTTGTTATTATTAACCCACCTCTTCATTCATCTTTGCTAATATGTTAGAAAGAAGGTAAAGCATAGAAATAAAAGGATGTGGTACTAGTTTGAACTACTTACAACTCTTGATTACACTCCTGTTGAACTCAGAATAATATTTAGATCTTATTGGCAACAGCTTTGGGATGAATTTGCAAAGATAAGCTTCATATTTTGTATTTGCAGTCTGTTAAGTGTGCTCCTAGCAGAAACGTGGCCAGAGAAAAAGTCAAGATAAATTTTTATTTAGCATAGAAATTTGAGTTATATCAGACAAAAGTCTATTTTTTTATTCAAGCCTCAATGCCCTGGGTTACACAACATTCAGCATGCTAAGCTTTACCCACTAGAAGGTAAAACGTTGGATGATGATGCTGTGATGTATGATGTAGAGATCAAAAGATTAGAACCAATGATTTTTATTTTAACTAACTGCACAACTCTTGTTTTTTTAATTCTTTAGCAAATTGAGACTTCTTCCATTAGCATCTTAACACACATAGGTGCAAGCTCCATTTCTCCAGTGATTCTACTGAAAATATTCCAACTTGATCAGCCTCAAAATATTAGTATTAGCAGCTTCATTAAATAGAGGTTGTAATTAAAATTTCACCTACTTGCTCTCGATACTGAAAAATGTGTTACTCTAATACTGATATGCTGATACACATTAGTAATTAAAGATACTATTTTATTCATAATCTTTGGAAAAAAATTATATATCCTGAAACAGAACAGAGGAACAGTTGTGGATTTATTACTCATTTTTGACTTTTTTTTAACGTAGCTAAGCCCACAGAGATGCTTCTGAGAGGCACCCTAAGGACTTCCACACCATGTGGAACTAAACTGAGAAAATTTTATCCCACAAGTTTTCAGTAAACTTTCAGAATCAAACAAGACATTCTGGAAAACAAAGACAGAGCTCAAGTGTTTTGGGGTTTTTTTTGGTTTTGTTTTTTTAAACAATGATGTGTTATTGCAGATTTCACTGATTTCTAAAATGTGGCCTGTGACATTACTGTCTCTACTCAAAAGTTCCACCCTACATTAATGACTTAAAAAACCAAATCCCAAACAGGACTAATGCAAGGCTGAATCACTACATCCAAAGCAAAAAACTGCTGATGTTCTTAACTGCTGAACCTACTCTTCAATTTACAGAAACATTCCTTTAGGCTGATACCAATGAGTTCTCTAAATAGGTCACTGGGCCTCAGCTGATCAAATTCCTTCCTACTAATTTACTTGGTTGGATCTTTAAACTTGGAATAAAATCCCCAAGCTGTGAGAGGCACAGAAGAGTAAAGTCTGCTCTGAGAAGCTGCAAAGTGCCACGGATGCTGCTTCTGGTGCCCTGTGTTCCCCTCTGAAAAAGGGTTGCACCAAATGCATTTTTATATTTAAGACTTGCACGTGGGGCCTAAGAGTGAGGTAGGAAACCATAGTTATATACAAACAGAAATATAGGAGAGAGCTTGCTGTCTTAAAATTTTTGTGAAGACAGAAGCAGGCTAACACACAGGTCAGAGATCCCAAGCTAGGAACCACCTAGAAGGAAGATAAGCCCCAGAGATATTATTATATATCCAAAGGGATATATTAGACAGGAAAACAGGACTCCTAAACTTACCGTGGCTTGTTAGGGGACCAGTTCTGAGCACTACCTGTTATCCTCACTCTGATGCAGTGTCCTCATTGCTAAAGCTGGAGGGCCTCAGCCCAAGGCTAACCTTACTATTAGCAGATTTAGTATCATCTTAGAAGCCATCAGTGAGCACTTTCTGCAGCACCCTGCAAGTGCCCTGCTATTAAACTGTAACTGAGAATGTGCTGATTCCCTGGGCTGTAACTTCATATACAAAAGATTGCCTGAAAGTGTACTTCAGCACTTGTATTCCTCACACATCCGGGGAAGGTTCCAACTGGAATTTCACTGTGGGATTTGCAGCATCAAATGCATGAGAAAGAAAACTAGTGACACATTGGGAAGGAGAGGGACTCATTAATGCCTGTGTGTGCCTGGCTGATGTCTGGGTCAGTCTCTTGCAAATCAAGTGTTTCAGTATCCCATGATTAAAAGTGATACCCAAGTATGGAGTCAGGTATTGTGCTCTGCCTGGGCATTAAGATGCTGGTCAGCAAGACATTTGCTTTCATGTTAAATAAAACAATTCTTTCCAAGCTCTGAGACACACAAAAATATTCACAAATCACTTTGCACCTTTTAGAAATAACTGGAAGGCAGCAGAACAGCGAGGACCTCAAGGAAATGATCACATGGGGGAGTGCATTCATTTTAATAGTCCTTAATCAGGAAAACCAGGACAAGAGAAGATTATTCTGCTTTACAAGGCTTTTTTTTTTAATTTTTTTTTTTTAATCTGGCTCACCAGGAGAGGGTAATTTAATTTTAAAGGATCAGAGGTTCAGTGAGATAAATACACTCCTAGGTATTTAATAGAAGTAAAAACAGGGAAAAGGAAATGTACTCCGAGTTTATTCAGTGACTGTAAAAGTCACCAAGGGAATGTCTATGTCGGACCTGAGTTTATTCTGAAACCACAGAATGATTAGGAAGCATCCTTGCTAATGATGAGGGCTGGACAGTGGTGTGGTGGATGATGTTGATGCCACTAATTGTCCCCAGTGGCCAGAACAACACAGCTCTGGTGCAAGTACAGATCAAGCCTGGGCTTAGCTCAGTCAAACCTTTCTTGATGAAGGCACTGGGTAAAAATAAGGAGCCCCACGTGGGTTTACAAAAGAGGACACTTCCCTGAAACAACTCAGTGATGCTGACAGCCAGCTGTACTTGCAGGTTTTGGGGAACACTGGAAATTGGCAGCTCAGAGATTGCTAAAACAATTTCTGGCCAGGTACTTGCTCCAGAGAGCATTGCTACATGCAACCATTAAAAAATACTTCAAATTCTGAAACATAGTCACTTATACCTGGAGCTTAGTCTAGGTTAGAAGCCCAGTTAAGCACTGGGTTACCCATGGCCATAGAGTCCAGCAAAGCACCATGTATTTAAGGGATTAAAGCACTTCTCATGAGGGGAGACCTGAGACCATTTAGTGGTGTGCAGTGAGAGGACAAGAGGCTCTGCTGGAATACAGGAATTTTTGGTTAAAAGTAAAGAAAAATCTTTCCTACTCTAAGGGTGGCCAAGCACAGAGAGACTCGATCTGAGTCTCCATCCTTGGAGATATCCAAACCCCACCTGGAGAGAGCCCTGAACTCCCTGCCCACCTCAGGACTCTCACATTCTGCCAGACCCTCCAATGACAGTGGCCTGAACTTCAGGGGAAGGAATTTTGGATGTGCAATTGCTCTTATCCTCCACAGCCTCAGTTACACTGCAGTGTGGATTGTTTTCCATGAGGGTGATCAACATGAGACCATGTTATGTCATGTTATGTCCTCCAGACTCAGCTGCATAAAGCAGTAATTGATGTTTTTTCTGTTCCAGCGCCTGACCCCTCTTTCCCTAAGGAAATTTTTCCTCCTCTCCCACCAAACCCTCCTCTTGTCATCAGGTGTCAGCAGCCACCCCACAGCGGGGTCTGACCTGGCCGCCCTCCTGGCAC
>JAAWXA010000009.1:0-18919 GCA_038090715.1 Florisuga fusca
GTTCCCTCATGAAGATGATGTCTGCTATCTGGCCTACCATTACCCCTACACTTACTCCTCAATGATGGTAATATTGATATGTCCAACTAGATAAGCTAGTGGTCCTGACAGTTTGGGTCTGCTTTGGGTATGAGATCTGAGATAAAAGCATAGAGAACTTTCTGTACATGATAAGCTGAGATACAAACCATTAGTGCTTTACCTGTCAGGAGACAATGCAAACCAAAGAGCTCAGTTTGGCTGGGCTGGGAAGTTAGGGGGCTAAAGATCATGACAAGTCATAAATGAAAGCTCCCCCCCTGCTTCTCCTGACACTGGTAACAGCTCAGCTTTCAGAGCTGCACCCAGCAATACCACAATACTGGATCTCATGTGAATACTTTGTTGGCTGCTTCCTCTGTGACGTTTGGAGTGTCAGGAGAGATTTGTCACATCCTTACCAGTACAAAAACAAAAAAGTCCAAGTCCAAGGTGTAGAGGCAACTAGGTAAACACAACCAGGTGTTGCCAGTTAGGAGGAGGAGGGCATGAGCTCCTGTTAAGCCCACCTGTGCCCAATTAGGGCTGGGCCCAATTCTGCTCATGAGCAGTTGGGGAGCTCATGGCTTCCTCCTCCTAACTGGCAACACCTGATTGTGTTTACCTGGTTGCCTCTACACCAAGGTGTAGATCGTATTATTCGGTTGTAACAAGTTTGCTTCCTCAGGAAGGTTTTGTTTTCTACAGTCTTTTCTGGGCAGGGGTGGATGGCAAAAGAATTTTCCAGGAAATGTGTTTTTCTTTACCTTTGACTGATGCAGAAGATCCCAAGGTGTGAGAGGAAGGTAGAATAACAGAAAGGACATAAATGATTCTGGGAGTAGCTTTACTTTGGTGCTAAAGATAAGAAAGATGTTGCTTAAAAAGAAGGCACACACTTGCAGTAGATTAGTTCCCTTTCTCCACTTGGTTTCTATTATCAGCATTTTTTCTGGGTGGGAAATGCTGGTGTGGGTTGGGTAAGTTGAGGCTCTTCCTGTTTTTCACAGTGGTGTCAGTTTGCCATTACCAGATATGAAAGACTGTGCTTTAAAGGGAGAAAATGTTCTCTCCCTCTTAATAACTNAATAATCTTGAGGTATTTTGGATGTTAAGCAAATAGATGTCACCGTCTGACTGAGATATTAGGCCAGAAGTATCCAAAGGGATTCTGTGATCTGACCATGTTTCTCTTTGTGGGATTCTTCTTTCAGGTGCCTGGGGTGATACTTGAGTAGCAGTCCTCATATTTTCCATGCTAAAAAAAATAACTCAAAAGCAACAACTTGGAATTACAAATTAAGGGACCAGAGGGTGTAGGTTTTCCCAGTAATAACTTCTATTGTTTTCACAGTCTCCATGCATACATGTTTCAGCTTGAGAAGTGATGTTGAGCTCCAGCACTGGGGAGCTTGGCACATGGGTAATGAATAAAAATTGAAAGACTTAATTTTTTCTTTCTGGTTCTGGCCAATTCATAGTTTTCAGGTGCTATGGTCATTTTGCTTTCCTATCAGGTCTGTTTTTAATCCTTTGTACATTTATTAATCTGTACCTTTGGAGTTTCTTTTTTTACCAGCCTCACAGGTAAAACACAAGGCTCACCAGGAACTGGAATCTGTTGCACACAGCCATAAATAATACTCTAAATCCTTCTCTAGTATAGACACTTGGGGAATGGGAAATGTCACTGAGACACTGGGTGACTGAGGAGTGTTGGGAGGACAGCGTGATCAGCCCAGTAGGAGTGCAGTGGAAAGGAGTTATTGTGGTACTGGAGGTGCTGATAAAGTGGGAGCTGCCCAGGGATGAGGACATGGCATCCTCTGTGTGTCAGCTGTGCTTTATTTTCTTTGCTCAACTCTTTCAGATTGGCCTTGTCAGGCTTTTGATTAATGTGGCCCTAGGATGGTTAAATTTGTCTGAGTTAAATTTATTAACGTGCGCCTTGTTAGCAGGGAGCACAAGTCATGCACACTCACAGGAACTTCACATTCACTTCATACTGAAGGGGAAAANCCTCATAGGAGCTGTGCTCAAGTCCCTTCACCAGCCTGGTTGCCCTCCTTTGGACCTGCTCCAGGACCGCAATCTCCTTCCTGAACTGAGGGGCCCAGAACTGGACACAGTACTCGAGGTGTGGCCTCACCAGCACTGAGTCCAGGGGCAGAATCACTTCCTTGGACCTGCTGGCCACGCTGTTCCTGACACAGGCCAGGATGCCATTGGCCTTCTTGGCCACCTGGGCACACTGCTGGCTCATGTTCAGCTTCTTGTCGATCCAAACCCCCAGGTCCCTCTCCATCTGGCTGCTCTCCAGCCACTCTGTGCCCAGCCTGGAGCTCCCCATGGGGTTGTTGTGGCCAAAGTGCAGGACCCGGCACTTGGCCGTGTTGAACCTCATCCCGTTGGAATCAGCCCAACTCTCCAGTCTGTCCAGGTCCCTCTGCAGAGCCCTCCTGCCTTCCAGCTGATCAACACTCTCCCCCAGCTTAGTTTCATCTGCAAATTTGCTGATGATGGACTCAATCCCCTCATCTAAATCATCAATAAAGATATTAAACAGAACTGGCCCCCACACCGATCCCTGAGGGACCGGCCGCCATTTTGATGCAGCCCCGTTCAGCACCACTCTCTGGGCCCGGCCCTCCAGCCAGTTCCTAACCCAGCACAGGGTGCCCCTGTCCATGCTGTGGGCTGACAGCTTTTTCAGGAGAATGCTGTGGGAGAAGGTGTCAAAGGCTTTGCTGAAGTCCAGGTAGACCACATCCACAGCCTTCCCCTCATCCACCAGGCAGGTCACCCGATCATAAAAGGAGATCAGGTTGGTCAGACAGGACTTGCCCTTCCTAAACCCGTGCTGGCTGGGTCTGATCCCTTGCCCATCCTGCAGGTGCTGTGTGATTACACTGAGGATGATCTGTTCCATAACCCTGCCAGGCACTGAGGTCAGGCTGACGGGTCTGTAGTTTTCCAGGTCCTCCTTCCCGCCCTTTTTGTGGATTGGCGTGACATTCGCCAACTTCCAATCATCTGGGATGTCCCCAGTGAGCCAGGAAATAAATTTCTTTTTTGTCATCTTATTTTGGTTCCCTAAATTACCAAACAGTTGTTATGTTGGTATGTCTGGCAGTAGCCTGAAAATGAAGTGCATTGAGGTTCTGATGAAAACCCCAATACAGCCTCTGATACAGCCACCAGTATCTTCATAACCAGAGATTTTGTCTTTTACTGATGGAAGGTTGATTGTTGTCTGCTAGTTTGGCTGTTGTCAGCATTTATAATCTCATTGTGTACACCTGAAATTGTATACGACTCATGTGTTAAAACATGCAGTGAACAACATATTTGGAAGAAAAATGTGATAATACCAGTGGTGTAAGGAGGCAGAGCCATGATTTGCTTTTGCATGGCTTGTACATGGGACTGGCTGCTGAAGTGGTTCTGTGGGTTAGTTCTGATGGTCTGAGAGGGCAGTGAAGCTCTTGCTTGTCTGATGTGACTGAGAGAGGCTCATTACCCCTACACACATAATATTTACACACATTGTTGGTAAGAGATGCTGTTTATTTGCTACATTGCCTCTGCACTTTCCTGGGCTAATAGACCAGTATGAATCATTTCTTAGAGGCAGTTTGATGTGTATGTGTCCTTTGGACTCACAGAGAAGGGCAGGAGCTGGAACTGGGGATCCTGAGAGAACTGCAGACCCCGAGCCTCACATCCTTTGGCTGATGTGTACTGGGCTTTTGGGCAGACCTGCATCTTTTGAAACTCACTGTGACCCATGTCCTGGAACCAAAACCAGAATTGCTTCTTGTATAGGGCTGGTGGTGCTGATTCAGGAAACAGAATTATATATTTGCTCCTAGCTGTAGAGTAGTCAGTGCTGCCCCACACCACAGCTGAGGGTGATATGGAACAGCATTTCTGCTGGTACACTTTCAGCTCTTAAAGCTCTGGGGTTTTAACAGAGAAACCCAAAGGAAGAAGGGAAACTATATAGTTGCTTGTGGAAATGTATTGTCAGTTTTAATGATTTTCAAGCATCACCACCTCCCAGCATGAGAGCAGCCAAGAAAAGGCTCAGGGGGCAACTTATCCAGATGCATAAGTACTTGAAAGAGTGTTTTACCCTTTCTTAAATATGCTTTCACACGATTGTTGCCAGCATCATTGCTGGGCTCAGCTCTGGTTCTGCTGGATCCACTGGAGACGACTGGCACCATCCCAGGATCAAGGCCACCCCTGCACCCAACAGCTTGCCAGGGACACCCCATGCAGACAGTTTGGTAGGAGAGGAGAGGAGCCTTACATACCTGTAAGAGAGCAGGCAGGTGTGCAGAGCAAAAGAATTTGCAACAAAAGCTGTGTGCAGGGGGGCTGGCTTCATGGACCTGTGACTGATGTATGCACAGCTCAGATCAGGGAATACTTTGTATCTTGGGCCATAAGATAATATTTTGGAGGTCAGGAAGAAGTCATCTTCTGGTATAATACGGTGCAAAGATGGATGCTACCGCTAGCAGCATTTATAAGACATACATGTTATTTAGGTCTAATGACAAGTTTAAAACATAGACTAGTTTTTCTTGCTAGTTTCTGAAGGTTTGGTACTGGATGCACCACAGGTCTCAAGCTCTAGCAGGATAAAGGATTCAGTAATGGTGCAGCCAAGCATAAAATATGAGACTAACCAAATTTACTGATCTTGTTGATTCCTTTGTTCCTATTCTTTTCTTTTCCTTTGTCTGTTTGCAAACAAAAGTCCTGGAAGTCCTCCCTTGCAAAAGGCCAGTCAGATAATTTCTTTTCTAATTAAATCTTTTCAGCTCATTTCTGCTGGAGGTGCTTTGTGTACAGATATTTCTATAACAGAAGAAAGCAGAGGGCTTTGGGAAACATATTTACTTTGCGTATACTATCTGCAGAGAGAACACAGACAAGATAATGATGCTTCTTGTTTAGTATTTCCTCCCCATCCCTGTCTTTTCCAGCCAGGAAAGTCACATCACTTGAAACTGTCTTGTTTTATGTAGGCATGCAGCTGGTGATGTATTCAGTGAAGGAAGCTCTCCAGGGCAGGCCTCGCTGGCTTCGGGCAGGCCAGGATATCTGTTATTACAAGTAAGTGCATTTTTGGTGAAGAATTTGTGGTGCCTTTTCCCCTCTGTTCCTCTCCTGTAAACTGTATTGATGTTGTTAACCTTTGCTGACCAGTGCCAGCTCTTTCCAACGTCTATAAATTGGTGTTAGTTCATTGTGGTTGTGTGCTTCCAACTTTGGGGAACAGCTACAGGTGAAATCTTAGATGTCTAGGGAGAAACAGGGCATGTGCACAACTCCCTTTCTCAGAAGAAAGGATGCTCAGACCTTGCTGATACAGCCAGAAATAATGAAGCTCAACCCCAAAGGTAGCGTGGTTGGCTTTTTTCCTTGTTCAGGCAGAATTAGGCTGAGTGGAATCATTGATTTGCTTTTGCATGCCATCAACTTTGTAAGCGACATAGGAGTTGAGTAGCTAAAGAAGGGCTTATGCATACATAGGGTGGGTGTGTTTTACAGACACGTTTTGTACACTGTCTGGTTCTTGCTCCTTTTTCCTTGAATCAGAGAGCTTTGACTACCCAGTGAGTGTATACTGGTAGGGAAATATAAGAAAAAGATGGCTGTGTTCACACGTGGATTTGATGAGACATATCCAGTGACAGTGGGCTGCCTTCCAGAAGCAGCAGAACTTCAAACGTGTTGATATTAAAAAAAATCCAAGTAATCCTAATTATTTGTTTTGGGGGTTTTGTTTTGTGTTTTGTTTTTTGTTTCTTTGTTTTTTGTTTGGTTTGGTTTGTTTTTTGAGGGGGGTGGCAAAATGGGACAGGACAGTGCAGTACTAAAGGCTCAGATTATCCTCTCTCAACTTGGCATCTTCTCTGTAGCAATTTGAGAAGCTATTTAACTTTGTTCCATGTACTCTTCACTCAGCTTTATTCACCTCGCCTTTTCTACCTGAAGAACTAACATAATGTTATTGCAGTGGCTTCCCTTTGCATGCTAGTGACCTCTGGCTTCTGGGAGCTTGGGCTTCTGGCTGAGCAAACTTTACGTGCTGATTTATGCAGTGGCTTCTCATGTTATTAACAAGGCAGTTATTGTGCAGTGATTAAACAGCATCTGACTCCCAAGATTAATCCATGATTGTACAATTAAGCTTGTAATCAGATTCTTATTTAGAATATGTGACAGAGCAGAGTTTTATTGATTTGGAATACTCTGTGTTTTCTAACTGTACATTGAATTATATATCAGCATAGTCATCTAAGAATCACTGTTGTCTGACTCATTCAGCATTTGTTCCAGGTTTGCACATTTTCAGATGTACAAGAATGCACATGCACATAGGTCAATGCACTTTCACCTCTACTGAAACTTTTTGTTTCAGTGATTGAAACAAAAGGTTTGGTAGATTCCCAGTTGTGAATGGGAATGTGAGGGGGAGGGAATGTGAAGGAAGGTGCTCAGATTAGGAGAGATGGGATTGCTCTTGTCATATCATGCTGCTTTTATTTTGAGGAAAGAGCTTGCTTAATTTTCTTGTACACAGGTCACAGGTGCCCTGGAGTGGGACTGGCACATTTTGAAGTGAACCTCATCTCATTACTTTCCCCTTGAGTTATTTGTAAATACAGGAAAAGAGTTACATACTTACACAAGTAAGGAGGAACTCTAAGATGCCCTTAATTGCTTGTGTAGCAAGGCTCTTATTAAGAGCAAGCTCTGAGTTGAAGGACAGTGGGAGGAAAGGCTTGTTCACAAGAGGCATGTTGGTTGATCTCTGCTTACATTCACCTCCAGGGAGGATGGGAGAGTTTGCTCATGAAGATGGATGTTGTGGCACAGCCCTGGCATTGCATACCTTTCCTATATGTCTCATGGGAGTTTTTATGTTACAGAGAATATTAGCAGGGCTCTTGTCAAAAGGAAGCTGAATGACATTTCTGCTCTATTTTATTGTCCCTCTATGTAGTGGCAGGATACACCCATGATAAACAGAGTTGCAGTTACTATAAGATCATCTAATTCACTTGCTGTCTTGGCAGCTTTTATGAGGTGAATAATATTCCTTCCCAGCAAATTATTTAAAGAACAATAGCAGCATGCTGAGTTGGTGACAATGTGCTTGAGCCTTTTGGTTTCACGGCTCATTCTAAGCTTATTATCTTGCCTTCAGCTTGTCCAGACAATAGTCAGTTCACAGATAGTAATGAGGTACATGGAGTGTTTTGTTCTCTCATCTCCACTAAAGACTTGGCTGTTTGGTGATCTCAGAAGTGTCAGAATTAAGTCCTCTCTTTTCAGCATCTTTATAATCACATTTGATGAAATCATCATCATAGCAAGTCCCATCTCAGTTGTAATGATATCTACAAGAGAGGACTTGAGACATCACTGTCTGAGAGCACCTGACCTCTAGAGTTATTGAAGACCTTAATAGCAAGATGTCTGAGGGAATATTCTGCTTCAATTGGGATTCGGGGGGAAATAAAGTTTCCTTAGCATGGATTTGGCCCTTGAAAAGAAAGTTATGTTATCCATTTTCCAGGCTCCAGTGTGGCAGACTCCGAAGTAACAGCCATGCCCCATAAATTGTTAAAGTTTGCTTTTCTGAGGCATGAACTGAGGTGTTAATAACAGATATTGCACTTAGCAGTCACACCAGGATACCAGACTCCCGGTGATAGAAGGATTTTGGACAAAGGGAATGCATTGGCAGATTAGAAGTGATAAATAGTTCACTTTCCATTTGGACTCTGTTTTCAAATGGCCCAGAAATCTGGATAATGAGATTTTCTTCTGCCATTTTAACCTAAGTTGCTACAATGCTGTATTACATCACCTACTAGTACCTTGTGCTGCAGACAGGAGGGCTCAAGGTAAGATAAACATGAGATGTTATTCTTATATCACTTAGGGCTTTTCAATTTTTGTGTTCCAATGTAGCGTTGGCCAAATGGCTTCACCTGTTTGTGTTTGTCTCTCCTGCCTTCCACCTTAAGAACTGGAATAGATAAAAGAGAAATAAGTTTAATTAGGTAACGATTGCAAAGGTCTTTTAAGATAAAAAAAAAAAAAAAGATTGTTCAGAGTAAGTGAAAAGTAGTAGCATAATTTTTATTAATTAACTTCCCATCACTGCTACACTGGAAATATACTACCTGAACGTTATTTCTGAAGAGCAGCAAGCAAAATGATTTAACTATTACAAAGTGACTGAAAGACACAGTAGATACAGCTTGCATGATGATTAAAGCCCACACAGTTTGGTCCCTTACTTTCTTTCCAATAATCAGAGTATTAGATTCTCAAGAGCATGCGAGACTGTGAATATTTTTTTAAAAAGAGAACACAAATAAGGTGGTGAGGACCAGGTACTGTTAGGGTCTTTTTCCTTCCCTATTTCTTACTTGTTAATTTGGGCTTCATGCTGGTGTGGTAGAGTGCTGTGAAGGGCTCAGGAAAAAAACCTGTCAGCCTCATGGAGGATCAAGGAGGCAATAGAGCCATCTTGGGGTGATAGCAGGAGGAGGAGAGGGAGACAAGGAAGAAAGAGAATTTTTTTATTTTATTTATTGATTTATTTATTATTTCTTTAAAATGATTCAGAGCTACTGAATTGTATGATGGTTGATGAGGAGACCAGATTATATGCAGGATTATATGCGTTAGGAATGATAATTTTGATCCTTTACACTGCATGCACCCAGGTGGCTGTTCTTTTTAATATATGAGCAAAGAATATTGAAGACTCAAGAAAAACACTTGTGAGCTTCCTGTTGCTACCACATAATTTGCTACAGACTGAAGCAGGTGTCAAGAAGTGATCCAAAAGTCTGGAAACATCTGTTCTGGGTGGACAATTTGTTGGAACTGCAGAGGTGCTCAAGAGAAGAACGTGATGTGCTGCTAAGAGCCCAGTGAGAGTGCTGTGTATTGGTACCCTCAGGACCCTGACACTGCAATCTGAGCACTGTGAGGAGTAGGGACCATTGACTACCAGTGTAACAACAAGGTCAGAGGTGTCTGGCAGTGCAAGACATCTGGGTAAAGTGATATTTTAGGCAGGATATTTTTGGCTGCACAATTTCGGTCTGTAGAGGGAGAAGCCTTTAATGGAGAATTAAAGAGAGGGGGGAATACATTCCCCAGCGTGTAGGCTCTTTAGGCAGTACCTGCCCACAAAGACATGCTTCCTCCCACACTTCTGACTACAAATATGAATTTTGATGGGAAGATCTCAGTACTTTTTGACAGTTCTTTATGAATAAGATCATCTAACTATTCAAGTGACATGGAATATAATACACAATAGTGAGGAGTACTTTCCTTATGCACTATACAAAAATTTGTTCTTAATTATCCTTCACTGTCAAAACTAAAATAGATTCAATTTCACTGTCCTGACTTAAAAAAAAAAAAAAGTCTCAAATCCTGGATCTACTGAAATACATATATAATAGCTAAGTAGATGTTTCTATAGTTATGAGTGCATTGCATTTATTTTTTTCCTCTGAGTTTCTTTGTCCAGTATTAAGGTGCTTTATTTGCAAATGAAATGCTGGGGTGAAGGGTTCAGCTGAGAATAAAATTGTAGGCTTTTCAGCTCACCACTAGGACTCAGTGTTCCTGTGCTATCCATTGATGCAGTCAGCATCACTCCCTTTGCATGTTTCTAACTACTAAATTCAGGTGAAGACGCTGCAGCATTGTATTGTGTCTTTTTTATGAAAGAGAGCTGATTATTTTGGAGAATTTGACAAGAATAATTATCTTTTCCCACCACCTCTTTGAATAAAAATGAACAGAAGCAAAATAAACTAGTATTGTACATTTCAGGAGCTGAAATTGCATCTTTTGGTTGCCTCTTCTGTTTTGCATTTTAATGCAACATTGATGATAACATTTGTCAAAGAAACCTCACAGTCTTTCAGAATCAGAGGGTTCAGCAACAGCATAATTGGTGCGATGTAGGAAAAATATTGTGTGAAATTTATTTATGGATGCGATTTGCTGTGAGGCTTCTCCCTAAAATGCATGCATTGTCTCCTTGTCTCTGCTGAGAGCACATTTTCTTACTCAGCCTAAAGTCATCTCTATCAAAGTCTTCGGCTAAAGAGTCTGGTCTTGGGACTAGGTTGAGAAGCTCACTTTAGGATTTTGTGGTTTTAATAGAGTAACAAGGGCCTGTGAGTGCTCTAGCAGACCTTGATGACCCTGACCAATCTCACCAACACCCTCTGCCATGAGCACAAAAGCTCTATTTAGCTCTGTCCTGGCCTGAGCCCTGTTGTAGTGAACCTCCAGCTCAGTCACTGCTGTGTCTGAGCTTTGCTATGAACTCTGGTGATCTGCATCCTGACCCATGGACAGGCTTCCTGGCTCATCCCAGACCTAGCTCATCACCACAAACTTGTCTGATGATCTGGATGTGTGGCTGAACCATTCTGTCCCCTCTAGCCTGGGCACTACCTGCTCAGGTACTGTAGGAGGGGACCTTGGCTGGTGAGGCCCCTGCTCTGCTGGCGTCCATATCAAGCTCAGCTCCTCGTCTTTTAGGGAGCAACTGGGCCTTCATGCTCCCTGATACGGGGAGGATCAAGTCTTTGTAAAGGGATGATCCAAAAGGGATGATTTTTTTGGGTGGTTCACAATCTGCTAATTTGCATGAGGTCACTTCTCCTATGTGTTCAGTCTTTATCTAAACCTTCTCTTCCTTCTCAGGTAAGAGACTTTGAAGGTATCTGAAATAATTTTATGTATGCCCTATTTATTTACTTATTTGCTTCTGGAACGCCCCTTTTCTTCCTGTAGTGGAACCGAATGCTTGGTTTGGTAAGGTATTAATATTTTCTAAATCTCCAGACATTCACAGATTATTTTCACATGGCATTGTAGAGAAATAGGAACCTGCATCTCTGAGCAAGGTAATTTGGGTATCAGAAGCAATAAATCTGTGTTAGCTGAATCCATTTGTTTAAATACATCTGGACTCTGTTAGAGGAACTTGTACTAGCTGGCTTCTTGTTTGCATCTTCACAAAAAGAAGCAAACTTATTTTTCTGACTACTGTCATGTACAGCTCTGTCTCTTAACTCCTGCTGGTCTTTGTGTACTGTGTGAAGCCCAAGACGCCCTGAATCTGGTGTGCCTCCCTGTTCAGTGGTACTTACCTCCACGATCCTGTTTGCACCTCTGTCTAGTGGAGCCATGATTTCTCTGATCTTCCTTTTTTCATGTAACTTCTAGGTGTGTTGCTGTGTTACTCGTTGTTGTTAAGCACTCTATGTTTCTGTACTACTTTATTGCTGGGATTGGCTTGATTTTACTTGCACGGGACTTTCCCAGTCTTGGTAAAATAATTTGTTTGGAGACTGTCTACAGTATGAGGTAAAAAGTCATTCAAGAATAGACACTTCTCTGGATGCCTTGTTTTTTCATGGATGCTACAAATGTGCATCTGGAAGTGATAACTGTCTACTTCCCTCTTTCTCCAGAAACCACTACTGCTGCAGTGCAGCTGCAGGAGGAGGCACAAGAGGAAAACGCTACTACACACTCACCTTCAGCATCAAGTTCCCTCATGAAGATGATGTCTGCTATCTGGCCTACCATTACCCCTACACTTACTCCTCAATGATGGTAATATTGATATGTCCAACTAGATAAGCTAGTGGTCCTGACAGTTTGGGTCTGCTTTGGGTATGAGATCTGAGATAAAAGCATAGAGAACTTTCTGTACATGATAAGCTGAGATACAAACCATTAGTGCTTTACCTGTCAGGAGACAATGCAAACCAAAGAGCTCAGTTTGGCTGGGCTGGGAAGTTAGGGGGCTAAAGATCATGACAAGTCATAAATGAAAGCTCCCCCCCTGCTTCTCCTGACACTGGTAACAGCTCAGCTTTCAGAGCTGCACCCAGCAATACCACAATACTGGATCTCATGTGAATACTTTGTTGGCTGCTTCCTCTGTGACGTTTGGAGTGTCAGGAGAGATTTGTCACATCCTTACCAGTACAAAAACAAAAAAGTCCAAGTCCAAGGTGTAGATCGTATTATTCGGTTGTAACAAGTTTGCTTCCTCAGGAAGGTTTTGTTTTCTACAGTCTTCTCTGGGCAGGGGTGGATGGCAAAAGAATTTTCCAGGAAATGTGTCTTTCTTTACCTTTGACTGATGCAGAAGATCCCAAGGTGTGAGAGGAAGGTAGAATAACAGAAAGGACATAAATGATTCTGGGAGTAGCTTTACTTTGGTGCTAAAGATAAGAAAGATGTTGCTTAAAAAGAAGGCACACACTTGCAGTAGATTAGTTCCCTTTCTCCACTTGGTTTCTATTATCAGCATTTTTTCTGGGTGGGAAATGCTGGTGTGGGTTGGGTAAGTTGAGGCTCTTCCTGTTTTTCACAGTGGTGTCAGTTTGCCATTACCAGATATGAAAGACTGTGCTTTAAAGGGAGAAAATGTCCTCTCCCTCTTAATAACTGTGCTGCTCAGCTCTCCAGCATAGTTAGGTGTAGATTAATTCCCACTCAAAAAACAGTCCCTTGTCAACTGTCTTGCATCCCATTATAGATGTTCAGAGAAACTGCTTCCAATAACTGGGAGAGGGCCAATCAAGCCTTCATGGTCGAAAATACACCCTACCAGCTTGCTTCTTATTATGCTCATGAGTACCAGTTACTCCTCAAAAATCAATGAGGAAGAGAGTATGCTGCAGTCGTAGGGTCTGACCTTGAGCCTTGCAAGTATGTATATATTACTGTCTGTAAGGGAAAAGGCAAGTGCAATACTGAAGAATTGAGTGGACTTTTCACTACCATACTTTTATTACTGAAGTGCAGTGCCTCATCATTATTTTACTGTTATTGATTTCTATAGTCTGCTGGCACGAAAGCAAGAGAGACTTGGAGAGTTTGTATGCTGTGGCAATCTCTGAATCTCTCTCCTCCACCTGAATGAATAGAATAGAGATGAAAAAGGTGTAATTCCTATAATTGCAGGGCCAAGTCGTGAAGTATTTCACTGCCTCTTCAAATAAAATCTTCATTGAAGTTAAAGGGAGTTTGGCCTCAGGAAAAGTTTGAATGAACTTGGATTCAGTAAGGACCATAAAGTTTGGTAAATGGGAATGATGGATGGAAAATACTAATGGATTGTCATATCCAGCTCTTTAGTCAAAGCAAACATTGAGTGATGTGATTTATACAACTCCATGCTACATTAATTTCTACAATAAATAAACCAGATCAGGTTTTACACCAGCAGATTTCATTTTAAAACATTTGTCCACTGGTGAAGTATTTTGTTTTTACATATCAGTAATAAATTAAAAGTGATAACAAACCCAAGAGCTCAATTAAATACATAGTGCTTTGGGGAAGAAGATAAACTTGTATATGGCGTCAGTAATGTGAAAATGTTTTTAAATATCATATATGTTTAATAGTTACAGGAATATTTATAGAAATACATATTGCAGAATCCGATTTTAACTAAATACACTGTACAGTTCATTACTTTTTGTCCATTAGTAATTACATTTGTTTTATGAGCAGTAATTTATCTATTTTTACGTCCCAGTGTTAATCGTTTGGATATCTAGCTGAGGTATCTGTGGTAGCTATATCAAATTAAGTTTCACTGGGTACCAGGAACATAAGTAAATGATTATATTGAGTTTTGTGTATCCATGCAAGATTGTCATATCCATCTATAATTGAGTTTACATTCTAGAGCAGTATGTTAATTGTTTTATGACATAGCCAATGGTAAATTTCAGTTCTGTGTTTGCATTCAAATGGATACTGAGAAATCAGTTTGAAAGATAGTGAGCTCCAAGATTTGAGGACTGAGAATATCTTGTCCCATAAACAATGGTTAAAATTTAGCCCTGACTTGCCAAGACAAAATGTTGCCACGTAAGGATTGCTCAGTGAATCAGTGTGTTTGGGTTCATGTCTTGTAGCACGAGCATGCACGCTGTAGTTTACCTGTTTCTATCAAACGAGAGACAACTGGTGTTCTACAACACTTAGCAATACCCTGCCATGGGATTACTTACACTACTCTTGCCACTTCAATTACAGTGTAAACAGAGAACTACACGTCAGCTGGTGTGTGGGTGGCAAGTGACTATGTGTCTAATGAGGCGATCAGAATTTGTTCCAAAAAGGCATTTTTTCTAAGCTGCCAATTCTTTTTCTCAAACTTCTCGAGAAGCTGTTGGACTTAAGAATTGTTTAAAGCTGCCATAAACTTTGTGGGGAGCAGGGAAGAAAAGCTCCTTTTTAAATAACTTCTTGGAAACGTGCTCTTCAAATTTCCCACTACTGATTGTGCAAAATGTTTTGATGTAAACTTTTTGGCTGCCTCTGATGTGGAGTTGTTCCTGAGTTTCACTGGCACGTGCTTGACAGCTAACCAGTTTTATAAATGCTCAAAAATGGTGACTTTTCTCACATTTCTACACAGCCCCTATTAAAATACAAGGAGTAGGCAGTTCCCTCACATAGGCATGGAAGTTTCTTAATACTAAAAAAACCCACAATTAGGAACTATTCAGGTAAAATCATATAAGAGTAATAGTCTTCTGCAGTTTAAGTAAAAGAATGGCTTTTGCATATTTGTGGGATGTAAAAGGTGATGATATTAACTGGCAGAAGAGAGAAGGTGGGAAGTTAGCAAGAGGTGAAATGAGTACCCATAATAGCATGCAGCTAGTGGAATAAAATCAGATTTTATAGACTGTGAATGCATTTATAAATTTGCTTCCTTGCTTCTTCCCCAGTCCCATCTTGATATCCTGGAACAAAATAGAAACCCCAAGAAGGTTTACTGGAGGCAGCAGACGCTCTGCCAGACGCTAGGAGGAAATCCATGCCCATTGCTCACGATCACTGCCATTCCAGATTCTAAAAAAAGAGATGACTTGGAGCAATTCCGTAAGTAGCCAAATGAAGGATTAAAAAATGTGCTGGCGGCTCGCGGTCCTGTCAGCACTGGCAATGACAGCCTGTTTTGTGAACATGTTAAGTTTCTTGCCTGTCTGACTTTGGAAGAAGAAATCTAAACATGTGCAATAGTCATTAAAACACTTTTCGAAATTACAGATTTACACAGAGGAGGGAGGAGAGTTGACATCATTTTTTCACTTATTTTTTTTCTTTGAAAATCTGAAACAAATACAAAGTTTGGTATCAAATATGTCCAAGAGCAAGGAACTGTATGTTTAAATAATCAGTTTAAAGAAAAAAAAAATTGTTGATTTTTCCAAATGTATTTATTTTGAGATTTCAAAAAAATCAGGTAGAAGTTAGAAGTTCACTTTTTCCTGGCTGTGAACATCAGTTGAAGAATTCTGGTTAAACCACCAGAAACCACATTTCTAGTAGATCTGTCTGGACACAGTACAGCTCCTTGCATTCTGTCTGAGTCCTAATTATGGTGTATTGATGATAAATGATAATGATAAATATTATAACTGCCATGTTCTATCTAGAGGTGGTTATTTTTCATTGTGAAAGTCAAAGATTTAGTCCTTCAGTGGCCTTGATTAACAAGAATAAGATATGCAAATATCAGTAATCAACAGCAAGTGATAAGTAGGTTCTGGTTAGGATCACACTGGGTTAGCTTTGATTTGAGAGCCTAAGTGATTTGCTACTTCTGTGGAGGTTGACAATTTTTCTTGAGTTGGTAACAAGGCATAAACTGATTTTTTTTAATCTCTGCTCTTCACACGTCAATAACACAGGCTGAGAACTTTGAGGCAGTGTGGAAATTTGAATAATCTTGAGGTATTTTGGATGTTAAGCAAATAGATGTCACCGTCTGACTGAGATATTAGGCCAGAAGTATGCAAAGGGATTCGGTGATCTGACCATGTTTCTCTTTGTGGGATTCTTCTTTCAGGTGCCTGGGGTGATACTTGAGTAGCAGTCCTCATATTTTCCATGCTACATGCACAAACTAAAAGGAAGCTCAGGTGTAAGAATTGGTGAAAATTATTGCTGTCTCTCCTGGTTCAGGTTTAGAGTGTAATCATCCCAAGCTCATACCTTTTTATTATAGTTTGTGCCTTTTTGTTATACCCCACAACATACCAAGGTCTGTAATCTTGCAGATACAGTGATCAGGATTCAAAATGCTGTAAGTCAGAGGCCTGTACCAATGGAACTAAAGCAAGAATAGTTAGAGGTGGTTTTACCTTTGGCACTGGACACAAGATAGAAACATAATTGCATATACTAAAAGTATTCTAGGCTCTATGCCATCTACAGTCCTTGGGGCTAGCCCTGGGTGGAAACATTTTTGTTCTGGGTATGGTACAGCACAGGAGAACATATGGCCCCTGTGTATGCAGGATTCACACCCTGTGTTCAAGACAATTGAGAGGCACAGATGCTGAAATGAGGATCATGAGGAAATTACAACACAGTACTGACCAGTGCAATAATACTCTGAGGGTCACACTGCTTTTAGGGGTTATGATGTTTTAAGTGTGCCAATGTTGGGAGGCATTGACATTTTCTGCAGCACCTTTCAGTGTGTATCAGAATGCACTTTGCAGTGTTAAAAAGAATTCTGGGAGGCTTCCAAGATCATTAAACTATCTGTGAGGGCAACTCTTGGTTTATTTATTCAGCCCCAGTTTGCTGAAATATTCATGGAAGACCTAAGACTACTTTGGACAGATACTTGTTTTGAATGCTTCAGCATCAAATCCAAGTGGTGTAGCTGAAGTCCTTTATAAATGAGAGAAAAAGAAAAACCTGCTGGTTTGTGATCTTATGTGAATTCAGTAGGAGCTTGCAGTTCTGACCAAAATGCTATGAAACAATGCTGCTTAACAACTCTTTGTCTGACATTTTGCAATACAATAAGATAGGGGACTTGTTAGATCTATTCATGAATGAATTGAACTCTGTCAAAACAAAACATGTAGCAAAACAGCTGTCTGAACTGAAATAGAAATAGTTGGGGGGAAAGAGTGTCAAGGCAAAGCAACACAGGGTCTCGGAAGTTTTCAAGACTATAAAAGTAAACACCATTTCTCTTCAGTGATGAAAATGTTTGCTGTTTTATGAAGCAGAAGAACAGCAAGGCAACACACCATGTTTTATGCTGTGGGGATGCCTCTAGGCAAATCTAAATAATCATGTTATGTGCTTGTTTTGTTTAAGCAGTTTGGTTAATTATGGCTTTTGGGGACACACTTAGCCTAGTTTGTGCTGCTTTGTGTGGCTTTGATCAGCAGTTACTTCTCAGTTTCCTCATCTTTTGTGACATGCCCTTCTGTCTGTTAAAAGGTTTGCCCGATGGAAGGGCTTGTTTGTCAATATTTTCCATGCTAAAAAAAATAACTCAAAAGCAACAACTTGGAATTACAAATTAAGGGACCAGAGGGTGTAGGTTTTCCCAGTAAATAACTCCTATTGTTTTGCACAGTCTCCATGCATACATGTTTCAGCTTGAGAAGTGATGTTGAGCTCCAGCACTGGGGAGCTTGGCACATGGGTAATGAATAAAAATTGAAAGACTTAATTTTTTCTTTCTGGTTCTGGCCAATTCATAGTTTTCAGGTGCTATGGTCATTTTGCTTTCCTATCAGGTCTGTTTTTAATCCTTTGTACATTTATTAATCTGTACCTTTGGAGTTTCTTTTTTTACCAGCCTCACAGGTAAAACACAAGGCTCACCAGGAACTGGAATCTGTTGCACACAGCCATAAATAATACTCTAAATCCTTCTCTAGTATAGACACTTGGGGAATGGGAAATGTCACTGAGACACTGGGTGACTGAGGAGTGTTGGGAGGACAGCGTGATCAGCCCAGTAGGAGTGCAGTGGAAAGGAGTTATTGTGGTACTGGAGGTGCTGATAAAGTGGGAGCTGCCCAGGGATGAGGACATGGCATCCTCTGTGTGTCAGCTGTGCTTTATTTTCTTTGCTCAACTCTTTCAGATTGGCCTTGTCAGGCTTTTGATTAATGTGGCCCTAGGATGGTTAAATTTGTCTGAGTTAAATTTATTAACGTGCGCCTTGTTAGCAGGGAGCACAAGTCATGCACACTCACAGGAACTTCACATTCACTTCATACTGAAGGGGAAAAAAGTGGGTAATTGTTTTCCTTCATTACGTTGGAGTTTCCTCTGCTTGTTGAAGTGAGGCTTTGATACTTAGGTTCCTTTTTCCTTCCTCGCTTCCTATCTCCTCTTTATGTGATGGTGTCATACGGAATATTTTTCATAAAAATCCTCGGTTCTGAAACTGATATGGAGAAAGAAAGAAGTGAACTCTTTGGCTTCTTGTGCTTTGCATCTTGGTCATGCAACAGCTCTGTTACAAACAGCACAACTTCCAGTCACACTTAGTCAATGTCTGTGGGTATCTGAAGACTGCAACAGAAAGTCTGGGTCTGGACAGTGGACCCTGATGGGCCTGAAACCCGTGCAAAGTGAAACTGGAAGATTTTCTCTCATGTTTATTGGTTTGTTTGTTTTTTTTTGTTTGTTTTAAACATACTTCCTGTCATCATATGAGGGGAGGTCTTTGCTACTGCAGTATCTCCCATTGTCTTGTGATAAAGACAAAGCCATAAGTTTCCCATTCTGATTGTGTGTAAAGAACCAATGATGAGAAAAAGGGACTGGATTTTGTCTCTGCTGTCTTTACCATATTCCTCTTTCCCTCCTCCTTATTCTTTCTTACAAAGAGACTCTGCAGATCTGACCTTCTATACTCCATACAGAACATTTTCTCAGAAGGCTTTAGGTCTTCACAGGATTGTTTAAAAAAACACCAACCTCTCACCCCTAAACAAACACCAACCCCCCTCTCCCCCCC
>JAAWXA010000009.1:18955-158115 GCA_038090715.1 Florisuga fusca
CCCTAAAGAAAACCAGAAAAAACAACAAAAACCCAAACAAAAGCTTTATCTAACTTGCATGTGTGGTGAGCTTTGTGGTGTTCCATCTGTTTTGGATATTGAATCATCACAGGTGAGCCTTTGAAAAGGAAAGCTGAGGAGTGGAGAGGGAAGACTAGTTGGGCAAGCATTTACTCATTGGTGACTTTATTCCTGGCTACACCAGGTTTAACCTTGTCTGATGAGAGTTAAAGAACCCTTTGAAGAGAGAGCAATTCCCAGCATCTTTAAGAGCATTCTCCCAGGAATGCAGAAACAGGGAGTCTGATAAAACTTCAAATCTTGGTGCCGACTCCCTGCTCGATGAAGTTGATAGGTGCTTGCAAAGTGCTGATATTTCTGGGTTTGCTGCACAGCCCAGTGAGTGCAGTGGTAACAGCATCCATATGCTCTTGGTAATTGTCTGCAAAACCTTAGTTTCCAGTGTTATGCATGGAAATGTGCAGTGTGTAAACCTGTGCTCCTGAAATCCCTGGCAGAGAGCTGACTGGACCCTGCAAACCATAGGATACTGCTGTAAGTGGCAGAGGAATTGGACAGATTGACTTTTCAGAGAAGCAAATGATCTAAACACTCAGACATCGGTGATGATAAAATTCTCTCCTACTAAACAGAGGACACTGATATGTTGCTAATGTTCACAGACTAATAGAATTAAAATCAGATTATCAGAGAATGACAGTTTACACGGTGATGCTTTGAGCTTGCCAAAAGAGTGTTCCTCAGGAGGTGTTTCCTGGCTGTGCCCTGAGTTGTGGTGGGCTAGCCCTCACATTCAGTAAGAGAAAAAAAAAAAAGAGGAGGATATCTCTGAAGTGATGTAGAGTAGGAGCCATTCTGGTTAGTGCTAATACAGAGGAAAAACTGAAACAGTCTGTTAGAAGTTCCTTACAGCAATGAAGATTTGGATGGCTCTAGGGTGGTACAGCACTGCACCACTTGAACTGATGCATTGCTGCATTCTCAGGTGAAAGACAGGAACATTATCTATTGCTGGGGGGGTTTATCCTACATCCATTGAGGATGGTGTCACTGCAGGGTGGGGTGGGATACTCTGTTTATGGTTGTACAAAGAAAGCAATTTGAAAGGTCTCTTCATGGCTGCCTGGACTGTTGTGGTTCCCATTAATAATACTGATAATGCAGTGTGTTTGGGGCATTTCCTGATACACCTGATGCATCCTTTTAGCATTGTGGAGCATTATAGAGCTGGATAGTGGGGTTTGAAGTAAAATCTAAATGTCCCAGCAGATTAGCAGCAGCAGTGATGTGAATTAAACTGTCACACTGCCAAATGGTTTTACATCTGTAATAGCTGTCACTTTGAGTTGCTTTTCTGTCATCAAATATCCTTGTTATGCAAGGCTGGGGAAACCATTATGAATATTATCATAAAGAGATAATGACCCCTGCTTATCTTAAAAGTAATCTTGTGGGGAGTTGAAACACATTTTCTGCCTGAGTCTAAGCATGTCACAAAAGTTGGAAAGAGTAATGGTTTTGGCATGGGTATAGCAAGATGCTTTTGCCCTTTGAATCAGCAGATGCTTCTGGAACTAGAATGTGATGCTGAGTGTTTACTTGGTTTCGTCTTAAGCCTACAGAATCAAAGAGACATGGTAGCTGGGAGAAATATTCTAACATTTCTCAGATTGCTTGTATAAGGTATTTAGGTGGCTGTTTTGCAACTTTGATATCTCCTCAGAAAGCAACAAGCTCTTTACCTTTAAATATAATTTACAGCAAAGAGCAATTCCTGAGCAAAGAATAACAGAGGATATGAATTGCAGAGGCCACTTATGCAGGATACTGGGAATAATGATCATGTGGAAAATGTACACACTTTAATTAAGCACATTGATTAAATCAATATGATTCAAACAGCTTAGTGCTCCAATCAGCTTAATCTCATTAAATGTAATTCAGGCCTCGATAATTGATTAATAATGAATTATAGTTTATGAATTATTGACTTCAAGTTATTATAACTGTGCTTGCTCCCTGCATGGCAACCAGTGTTGCATGCTAATTATGAAAGGCTCAAGCTCTCTTCTCTTTAATAACTTTTTCAAAGCTGGAGATGACATATCTCCTAGTGAAACAGGGATCAAATTAGATCAATGCTTTATTGGACTTAGTCCACCCAAAAGGAAATTGCGCTTTTTAAAGGAAGATCTCATGTAATAATGTTGAAATCAGGGGTTAGAATGACCTGCTTTGATTAGTTGTGGCCTTTAAAGCAGCCAGAAGAACTGCCTGTAGGAATTCAGCTGGAGTGCTAACCTGGCATTGTGCTGGTTAGAAACAGTTCCCAACAACAAGCACATCTGCTGTTCTGGTGTAATTGTGTGCAACACCTCTGCCAGCACACATGCAGACAGTACGGCCCATGCTGTTGAACCCTTGGGCCACGTCAGTATGCCAAATGTAGAGCAATCCTGTTCCCTGGATTTGGCTGAATGCTGAAGGGTTCCTCTAAATAGGCCCCATGGATTTTTTAATGGTCTTTGTAGACTGCAAGTGTCATACATGAAGAAAGAACTATTGCTGATGTTGCTGGAACTCTCAAGAAAGCCTCTGCTCCTCAGGTGGCTTCCCTATCAGATTGCATTTCCACTGAATGTGAACAGAGGGTGTTGTCTCAGATTGTTTTTCTTACTACCTAGGTACCTAAGATGGTCCAAATTGCAGTGCACTAGCATTATGTTACCTTGAAATATTCCATTTACAAAGCCTGTTTTGCTTTTTCCTTTCATCTCTTCTCTACCTCTATTCCTTATTTGTGATTATAGTTAAAAGTGAACAGATTTTAGAACATATAGAAATTTAATTGAGATTATGATTATAGCAAACTGTGGAAAAATTTTTTTTCTTTATTCTTATATCTGCAATAGTGAGTGCTTTTTTTGTGTATTCCTTTGAACTGAAGAATCAGTTCTAATTTGCAGGGGTGCCAGGCAGAGGTGCTGATTCCTCTGTTGCTTTATACCAAAAATTGTTTTTGTTGACAGGAAGAGTCAGCTGTTGCAAAAACTGTGATCCTGTTTAATGCTGTAGTGAAACAAAAGCTGAGTAATATTGTCACGTATTCTGCAGTGCTAAATAATTTCATAATTGAGAATACTTTTTGGTTTTGTTTTTTGTGTTTTTTTTTCCCTGCTTGAATAAGCAGTTTATCAAATGTCTGAAGCCAAAGCAATCACCTCCAGGTATGCAAAACAGACCCTGTGGGCTCCAAATTTCTCAAGATTGTCTTTCATTTATCACATCTTCTTTCTGACATTGTAGTCACAACAATGTGACAGCCCATCCCAAAAAGAGTAGACAAGTTCCTACAAAAGTAATTTCCTGTTTGAGTATCCAGTCTGCTTCCATAAAGGTGGAAGCTGGCTGGATGGAACATGAAATCTGAGTCACATGGCTGTCTGCAGACCTAGGCCAGTATTTTTCATGATGTTTGAATCCTACTGTTTGGTGGAACTGACTCAGCCAGGACAGTTCTGACACTACTATCAGCCTTCTGTGAGTTTGGCAAAATGCATATTAATATGTTGAATCCAATTATTCAAGCAATGCACACAAACACCAAACAAGGTTGCTGAGCGTGCCTTGAAGCATGGGCAACCAAAACGTTTTTCACAAAGGGGGAAAGTAAATGTTAGGGTTATCTCTCTCTCCCACCCTTTACCTCATGGAATTTGTTAGCAGAACAGCCTTCTCAAGGTAATTTGTACTCAAGTGGCAGCCCTTGATTCATCTGAAGTTTTTTTGTCATTTATTATTTTAAATAACTCCTCCTGAAAGTTGGAATTTTGTTCTAAGCCCACCTCTTTTTAGGGAAGAGTGCTACTAATTTTCTGGTGTCTCTTCTGCACTTGTTCTGTTACTTTTCCTTCCTTGAATTACAACAGTCTTATCTTTGTCCAGAGAGACTTGTAACCTTTGCAGAGAGGAAATTGTGTGATTAACAACAGAATTTCTGAAACATAATATAACAACGTCTTCTTGCTTGGTATGGACCTGGGTTAGAAGAATAGTTCTTAGCACTGGCTCCACTTTGTATTCCAGAATATCAAAGCCTTTTCTGACATGCTAATGAATTAAGCCTCTTGAAAATCTAAACCAGCACATAACTAAGTCATAACTTTCAAATTTTGATGACTTTGTCAAGTCTCTCAGAAATGCAGTCTCACAGGAGCATGGTGCTGCTTGTACTTTTTTTTTATAGGCCGTTGGAAAATATGAATGGAAGTGAGAAGGTTTGGTCACATATATTTCTTATATTGCTTTGAAAATTTGTAGCCAGTTGCTTGGAACACGCTTGTCTCACAAGACTACAGTGCTCCTTGCAGTGGAGCTACAAGCTTCTGTAGGAGTCGTTTGGTTGCCTGAATTCTTGCCTGAGCAGAAGGGGAAAAGAAAATTCATCTTCTCTTCCTTAGGTAGAAACACTTAAAAACCCTGCAGTTTGTGTCTGTGTACCTGGTGTGGAAATGCAGCCTGCTGGAGTCTCCAGGCAGCTTTTGCTCCCTTCAAAAGGTGAACAAACATTAAACTGCTATGAGGTTTCTGTTATCATCTTCAAATCATGGCATGAAAAAAAAAACAACAACCTGTATTTCAGTGAGCTGCACATTTTCCATGCCTGGCCATAAATTCCAGTCACACACAGTCCTGTGGGGCATACACTAGAAGGTCAACATGGTGCTGTATAAATTATCCAGACAAGCATTTGAATTGAGTTAAATCTGTTGTCAGTGAGACAGAGATGGGGTCTATGAGGAGGACATAATTCTAGGGTCAGATTGACTGCACAGACTGAATGTTGTTAAGAGCAATATGCTTACTAAGGGTTGAAGAGTTAATGATTGTGCCTCAAGGTAAAAGCAGAGGTCAGGAAAAGGTTTTTTCCAGCTGATAACAATGTTGCTCAATTGGTCATGCCTCTTACTGCACAGGTTTTTGTCTTTCACAAATTAAAAGATCTGGAGCACCTGCTGATGCAAGAGTATAAAGTAGGTTGGCCAGGGGTAAGTCAGTTGTTTCCAGATAGTAAAATTGAGTATGGTGTTGGCAGTTTGTGGGTCACCCTTGCTCTGTGAATAACAGGCCAGTAAGAAAGTCCTTGAGGCCTCTTGGCTGGAAACCTGAGGTAAGGTAAGAACTTTGGAGTTTTGTAATGGCAGAGATTTTGCTTGTATGTGTGAGCTGTGGGTTTTGTTTTGGTTTTTTGAATAAAATAAATTTTTTTGTCCTGCGTGCTCTTTGTAAGGCAATTAAGAAGAACTCCTGTAAGAACAGGAGATGAATTGTTGGGCTGTTCCAGTGACGAGCTGTTCTCCTTTCTGTTTGGTTGTATCTCCTGGTTGATAGCTTTCAGAGAAGCTGTGGCCAGGGAATAAGGGGTAGGACATCTGGCAGGATGGCCTTGGGAAAGAATAATGAGTAGCTGGAGAGCTCACTGGGTGTAGTATGCATGCCAGCTGCTGTCAGACCCAAACATTTATACTTTTATAGAGAGCAGTTTTTATCTCCAATTCAATGTTATTTTCCTTTCTGGAATAGAGTGGCTGTGATGATACATAGAGTGAGCTGGATATGCTTTGTTTTCTGGTGCCTGATGATCTCATGGAAACAACCTAATTTTTTATTTGCCCTGGTTAGCAAGATTGGGAAGAATGGGCAAAAGGTGAGCTCTGCCACTCTTCCAACAATCCATTATTTTTTGTTTGGGAACTCATTTTACGGATAGTTTAGAGGAAGATGGTCAAGTCTTGAAGAGATTATGTTAAGAAATCACTAAACTGTAGCAAAAAATAGAGTGCATCCTGCTAACAGGGAAGTCAGCTACTCATAAGAGCTTTTTTATGATCCTGTGAATCTTGTATATCTGACTAATAATAGGCTTCTGTCATGCACAGGCAAACTCTTCCCCAATACATAGAATACTATTGGGTAATGGTATGGGTAGCTTGATAACTTTCCTGTTGTGTTCACCTTTATTCCTCTGAACTGAGATGTTTCTCAGTGCTTTAAAATCTTGGCTGACTGGTTTCTGTCTCTGCAGCTTACTTTAAAATAGAAAAGTTATCCACCTGATACCTCAAGACTTTGAAAACTTTCTGGAAAATAGTGTTCCAGTTTGTGCATTTAATTGTCCCAGCTCTGCATTTTTGCCTGATAAAGGCTGACCTAGTGCCTCACGTGTTACAAATGATCAGGGCTGTTTGGATTGCAAGGAAGAGTTTTACTGCATACTTGCCAGAGCTGCAAGCAGTTTGTTCAGCTGCTCTGTTCACAGCCATGTGAGGGGGTTCACACTCGTAGAAGAGTAACATATGTTTTTCCCTTTTTTGAAATCCTTATATTAATCTACCTGGGAGCATTAGTGGGCAAGGTGGCATTTTTGCAATACACCATTTGTATTTGGGTTTTCTCCTCTCTTTTTATTTGTAATTCTGAACACCTATTTCTGTCTCCTCTCTGTAAGCTGGTTTTGCTGGGAGGGTCTGTGCAGAATTTTGCTTCACCTGCTTAACTGAATTTAACTTCTCTTATTGGAGAACAGGATTCATTGTAATATGATGCACCCTATCTTATACCAATAAAATAAGTACAGCA
This sequence comes from Florisuga fusca, assembly GCA_038090715.1. Lineage (NCBI taxonomy): Eukaryota > Metazoa > Chordata > Aves > Apodiformes > Trochilidae > Florisuga > Florisuga fusca. Next base: position 25,616 of record JAAWXA010000009.1, read on the forward strand.
ACATATTGAAAACAGTGGCTTGCTGGTACTTCTTGTTGCTTATAACTGATTCTAAATTTGTGAGTAATGGGCTGCAGTTATACAGCAACACTAAAATGAATTAGGACTAAAAATACCCCATAATGATTTTTAAAATTCTGTTCTGTTAATGAGAGGATTTGTCCATCTCTACATCAAAGAGAAACTCGTTAGTTCTCTGAGCTTGCCCACCTGTTTCTAATGCAGAAATAGAAATTGCTAATAAACAAGTGGAGACAGCTGCTATGCTCAGACTGCAAATGTGCTGATAAGATCAACGAGTTGACAAGTGATATGGTAGATACTGCTAAGTATCAAGAGAGCTAAACTTGGACTTCTGCATAATTTCAGGGCACTTAGTTTGTGACTGTTGGATATCAGCTTCAAGCTGACAAAAAAATAGGTGCAGTGAATCCCTTTCTAGGAAATTTTGGCTTTTCTTTGGTTCCCTCTTCTTCATTTAATATATGACATTGCAGAATCAAGTAGCAGAAGGAAGAGAAGCAGCCTGTGTATATCTTCTGGCCTTCTGAATAGAAGGGTGGAGGGTAAAGTTGAATTTTGAAGTCACCAGCTACCCATTGCATCTGTAAACAGGCATCCTAACAGACTGTTTTCTTAGTTTTGTCATGACAGTTTTTTCCTAAGATGTGGCATATTTGAGACGTTCCATGCTATCCTCCCCACTCCATCTTCACTTTATGTTAATGAACTTTGCATAATTGAATCAGGCCCCAGAACAAACAGGACTTGTTCCAGATCTTAACTTTCTTTTCTGAAGAAAGCGTTTTTTCAGTAACACTCAGAGAATGATATCTATCAAATCACCAGCGCATTTAGAATTTAATTTGCTCTATCAATTGCAATTGCTGTGCTACTTAGCTGTGGGGAAAAAAAAATTAATTTTCCTTGCCACATTGTAGTTCTTTTTGCAATCTTCTTCTCCTCTTTCATCATCAAATTTGTTTAGCAAACTGTTTTTAAGATTTTCTGACTTAGTCTGAGTGCTGCTTCTGTGTCTTTGAAATAGAGAAAGTTAAATAAAATTAGCTGAAATTTTTACTAAAACGTGATGAGCAGAGGTGATAAGTAGGAGTGATTGAAGTAGTCAGAATGAGGTCAGAGGTATGTCTTCACCCATAGATAAGAAAGGACTTTTGGACAACCTGGGGAAAACATTAAAAGGCATTATGGAGTTCTCTTCTGAGTCTCTTAAGTATTCTATTTTTTTGTAATTTTTATTTTTCAAGAAAACCAGAGACACTTACTGCAACATCCTTTTACTCATTCTTCCCTGACAACTTTCACAGCATCTTTCACTTTCTTACTCAGTGTCAAAGTATGGTGTAGTAGTGATGGATGAAGGAATATCCCAGCACTCTGCAAATAAATGTCTATGTGATGATTTTTGGAAGGGTGGGTGGATTTCAGAATGATAATGGCTGCTGTGTTGTAATATCATCATACAGGACAAATAACATAACTGAAAGAAACTGAGATGTAAGTGCAGGATTCAACTTATGTTCATGGCTAATAAGAAGAGGAGGAACTGCTTTGAAGTCATGGATTCTGTAGAAATTTATTTTTTGGGTGAATGTGAGTAGCACAGGAAAATACACAACTGGGATGTGGGAGACTGATGTTAAGCTTCCAGCTCTGTGACTGATTTGTATTTTATCCTCGGACAGCTCACTTGATTTTTCTGTTAATCCCTTCTTTCTTAGCTTGGATCACTCTTGAAACTTGTAATCTTTGGTCTGTGAAGTGTTTCAAGAGAAGATGAGTGAGATGGAAGTTGTTGGCATTAGTGACTTTGGGTCTCCCAAAGGATGCTGAGGTCCCATAGTGAGTGCCTAGACTAACCAGTGATGAAAGTGGAGAGGAAGAAAAGGGATGGGTAGGAGAGCAGGAAGACCTTAAATTCCTCTTTTTGGTCAGGCTGCACCTGCTGGAAATACAAATTCAGGCAGGCTTTTATTGTAAAAATGAGTCCATAGTGCATAACAGAGTGGAAACTCTCTGTGACGCAATTTTTTTTTCTTTGTGTTTGCTGTGCTGGAATATTTGAAAAATGAAAAGCTTACATTTTGTAGTGCTCCCTAGCCCTGTAGCCTGGTGTAAAAAGTGCAACCGGAGCCGAGGTCATTCCTTCCCGTTCCTGGCCAGCAGTGGGCAGAGTAGGCTCTAAGAAGATCAGTGTCTCAGCTGCTTTGTCACTTCATAGTGTTGCAGGTCACCCTAACACAGCTTGGGAATTTGTATTGCAGCAAGGTGGGAAAGTGCATTCAGTAGAGCAGGCGTTGAAGGCTGTTCTTGAAACGTACTCCTGTAAATCCTGGCCTCTGGCAGCCTGAGCTGTTTAGTTGTGTTTTATAAATCAGGTCGTATCGTGTCTCTCACAGCTTCCAGGTGCCAAACTCCTTCTGTGACCGTTTTGTCAAGCATTTGGAAAGGCCACAAAAACAACAGCTAGCAGGTCACCATGAAGCACAACTCAACACGTGGGAATCGTGCTTCCCAATGAGTAACTGGCCAGAGGTAAAAGAATAAGCAGCAGTGAGATCAGGAATCAATGTGCTCTTTTAACCAGAATACTTCCAAGACCCACCTTCTAGCTTGTCACAGTTCTTCCCCAGCAGTTGGGAGATCACTTGCAATGTAAATACAATAACCTCATTTGTCAGTTTATCAAGATGTGACTTGGAATTAGGCTCATTCCAGAAAATTGATGTTTGGACAAAGGGGAGTTGGAGGTGAGATGTTCCTTGTGAAGCCATCTAACCTGCCACAAATGTAATTTAATAGGCAGAAATCAAATCAAATAAAGAAAATTAAAGGATGCAGCTAATGCCTTCAACCTCCAAGATGAATTGGGATTAGAGTCAGTGAGGCTGAATGGTTGTTTACTTCATCCATAAAGGAAACACAGTAAATAATACAGAAAATCAAAATAATTTAAGGAGATCTTTTGAATTTGAGAGTTGATGGGGCTGCTAGATGACAGGTAAAAGCTATCTTCTGATGTAAGGTATTTTTTATTGCTTGTATATTCTTGCAGTTAGAAAACATCAGAAGTCTTCATATTTTGAAAACAAGATATAAGCATAAGCAGCTTTGTTAGATACATCAGGAAGATAAATCATCTCTGCAATTCTAGCCATTAGCCTGTCATGACCATAATTTACAGGCATTTTGGTTTTTTTGTTTCTTTTGAAAACATTCTGAGAATTTACAGATCAGAACATGAAGTTATAGAGAATGTTCTGCAATAAAATGGTTTTAATGAGAGTGCTTCTTATGGCAAGTGCTGTGGATTATATGGGCAATAAAGAGTGGTTGAGCGAAAATGGAAGGATTCTGTGGCAGAGTCAATTGGAATGGTCCAAAGTTTTGCTGGGGAAATGTTTGGGTAAAACTTTAGGAAGGCACAGGAGGGTTGAGGAAACATCTCACCATACCAGGTTTGTGCAGTTGGTCTGTGTACTATGCATCACAAATGCCATCCATTCAGCAACCATGACTCATGCTGTTAAGGTATTTGCCAAAAAGAACCTTCTGGAGAAGACTTATTTATTTTTTCTAGAATAAATTGTATATTACCCAGGACATGATAGAAAAAAGAACAAAAACCTTTCTTGTGTGAAAGCTCTCACTTCTGCAATGATACATGAAATGGTGAGGAAAAAAACACATGTTCTGCTTCCAGGACTGCCAAGATTGTGTTGCAGCCTGACTCCTTTACTCATGAGTACTGTTTTCTGTGCTTTGTAGAAACTTGGTGGGGGAGAAGAACAATTTTCCCTCCCCTATCCTTCCTACCATCTTCCTGCTAAAATGAAACAATTCTCCTCAGACTAACAGTCTTCCTTGCTGGGCGTTCCAGTCCCTGTTGTGGATGATGCAGGAAGAAATTATCCATCAGGAATGTGTTTCCTGGGATCTGAAGGAAAGAACTTCTTCCTGGCTTTAGATGGTGACTGCTTAATGTCTTACCACATACTGCTGGAAATTTCTGCATGTTATCTTTCATATAGTGACAAATTTTGTTCCACCTATCTTTCTAGCAGGAATTCTGGGCTTCTGATTGTGCTATATTATCCTGATTCTTTCTTCATCCTTAGGGTGTTTCAGGTGTAGAACTGCTTGAAAATAATATGCTGTAAACTGTGCTTGCTTATGAACTTCCAAGGTTCATCTCTGTTACCTTCTTTTGACAAGTTTTATGTTCCACTTATGTCCTAAACAACTAATGTGAGCTTCTGATCTAGATTTGAACACAAGGTGTTAAAAACACTTATTTCTAGAGTGCTGGAGGGTAGTAGGGGAATAACTGTTAAGGCCAACCCCTGACATGAGATCTTATCCTCTGGTGTGAGTTCTAAACATATCAGGGCAGAAACAAAACAATGCTGAAGTTCCTTTTATTGTGTTCTAACATGAAGTAGAGTTGTATATTTTCTTCCCTTTGTGTGTTTTTCATGTCTAGCAAAACATACAAGTTAAAACTCTCATCGCTTTTTGTAGGAGAAATACAGGACAATATTTTTAAGAAACACTCCCTGCCAGGATATTTCTGGAGCAATGCAGTGATAAATATCAAATCAAGTGAAAACAGAGAATTTAATTTTTCCCATCAGTGCCAATTTGTGATGCTTTTTATCTTGACAAAAATTGGTATTTTATTCCTTTGGTAATGCGAGGCTCTGATTGCACTTCCTTTTAATATTTTTTACTTCTTACAAGTCATTCCCTGAGGAAGACCTCAAGTTGGAGGCAGAGATGGATCCCTGTCTCTTAAAGGCACAACAGATGTTTAATAACAAACATTGCTTTGTGCTGTAGGTGGCATTAGGTGGGTTTTAAATCTCTGTTCTGTATAGAGAGTTTGTGGGCAAAAAAGCTCCTTGCTCTAGGATTTGTCTTTTGTAGAGCAGAACAGCTCGAAGGACTATACAGCAGATAACTTATTTTCTGTTAAATTTGGCTATTATTCCCAGTGGTGAAAGAAATGCTGACAGGCATTTCATTTTCCATGCCCATTTTAGGGCTAACTTGCCACAGTGTACGTCCTAAGTTATCTTTGCCTGCTGCAGCCACAGAAAGACCAGGCAAAATATTGAGATCTTCACACAGCTTTTTACCGTTCCTCTCCTGTTTAGATTCCCAGAAGAAGATTTTCCATAAAAATTAGGGATTTGAAATGGATCCATCAAAATTGGTAAAGAAAGCAGCACGTGTTGGGATATTTCTGTCCCCAGCTACTGCAAGATGGTTGTGCACAGAGTGGTTTCTTGTGCCCTGGGCAACGTAGTTTTAATGTTAGCTTCTACCTCTCCACAGGGGAGACTCTTCAATATAGCTCCCTGGTATTTAGCCTAGCCTAAAGTTTCCTTTGTGAAGTTTCATGCCATTAACCCTGGGTTCACCCTGGTTTAATACTCTAAGCAACTCCTCTCACTGCTCTGCCTGTTCTCCAAGTGCTGGCAGTGAAGGGCATGGGGTATTACATAGGGGTAAAGGCAGGAGACATGGGTTGAGGCATCACTCCCAGTGTGAACACCATTTAGTCCTGGAGTGCACTCTGGGGACCTCTGCAAGTGATTCCTGCTGCACACTGTCCATCTGCTGCCCTTGATTTCTGCAGAGAAGCTATTAATGCCATCCACAGAGCTGGGGACATGGCTGGAGGGCAGCTCGTGCCTCAGAATTCACAGCTCAGTGATGCTCTGACCTTTAGGTGCAAAGTCAGCTTGATCCCATTAGGGATCAGATACTGAGAGGTCTCTCTGGCTAAGGATGTAATTAGCAAGTGCAGAGTAGTTGCTTTTAGAGATGAAATGTGCTTTGGAAGGGAGACATGGGATGCGAGTGAGTAGTAGATATGTAAAATGAAATGTAAAAATAAGGGGTGAAAATATTGCTCTTTTGGAGCTGAAGCCTTATTAAAGTCCTGTTGGTCCTATTTGGGAAAGTTCTTCCTAAAGCATCATGTGTCACTAAAATCCCATTAAACTGTCACATAAATTATCAGAGTTTCCTCTTTCCATCACTGTGCATTACCCTGGGAGATATTTTTATGACAAAAGAAGTTTTTTCAGTCTGCTCCCCCTGCCTGATTTCATTTCAGATGAAATCTTTCTTTCGGAAAAGAGCCCATGGATTTCATAGCTCTACGGATCTCTACACTCTGCATGTACAGCAGTTTTCCTGCAGGTCTCTGCTGCACTTATGTCTTGCCTGCACCTTCCTTTTGACCATAGGACAGTTCAGGGCAATGCTGCCACTTCTTTATTCATACGGAGTGAGAAGTCTGTTTTGATGGATCTCTGCTCCAATGTCTTCCAGTCTTCTGACCATTCACTGACTGATTCTTTTCCCAGGCCAATACTGTTACTCTCTGATGAAAAAAACAACAGCAAAAAACCCAAACAAAACAAAACCCAGAAGGTGAGAGTGTCACACATATACCTAACTTGAAAATACTTTTTTGTTTTTTTTTCCCTACTTGCTGTGTCTCAGAGGTGTTATGTGTCTGAAAGACAAACTATGTTTTTCCCATACTGTCTGAAAAATACAAGAATTGACGATCAGGCTGGTACAAAATACTTGAGTATCTGAAATTGCCTGCTGCCACTGAAAAAATTAAGGCTGTAACGTGTGTTAAAGGAGGGGATGATAGAAACTTGCTTGCCTTTGACAGATAATCTTAGAGTTCCCTACATCAGCTAGCTAATCTGCTGGGAGGATTCTTGGAGCTGTTCTTACTGTTTGCTTCTCACCCTTTCTAAATGATAAATGCACAGAAGCTGGGAACCAGTAGATTTAAGGATAATAGAGGATCCTTGGGATTCCTTTTGTTAGTAATTACTTTATAGTAATCCTACTACTCCAGTCTTAGTGATAGGACTGTCACTAACAGAGCAAACAAGACAAATTTCCATAAAGGTTTCTGATCTATATGTGGGAAGAAGCCCAAACAATATCAAAGTATCATGATGGTGGAATAATTCCTATTAGTTGCTAATGTCTAACTTTTTAAAAGTGTCTAATATTAAGTAGTAAGCAGCCATCTTCTGTCAAATAGATCAAAGGAGATGGCTGAGGTTACCTGTGAACTAGAATAGTGATTCCAGCATCTCTCAGAATGCAAAGGTAGTTCCAGAGGATAAGAGGGGAACCTTGAACCCAGTTTCTAGAGGGGTAGGCTGTGTAGCTATAGGCCTTGGACTGATAGTCTTCTGGGCACTGCAGGGGAATGGCTTGGTGCAGGACTTTGTAAGAACCTAGCAGAAGGTATAATAAATATGTTGGCACTGCAGCTGAGGCAGTCAAGTCACTCCAGATTGGCTTAGCTGATAGACTGTAACTTGCATTTCTTCTTATGCAACTGTGAGACAGTGAGAAGAACTGATGGTTGTTTTTCTTGATAGCAGCCTTTTGCAATTCAAAGGTTATCTCCTTCCTTTCTCTTCTTATTTCCTTTCTGAGTTGAACATCCATTCTCTCCATTTTTTCTTTACAAGTCATGACTTCTGAACTCTTTATCATACATACTTAATGACTTCTCCAGTTTTCATCAAATTAATTTTTAAACTGTGGTGGCCAGCAGTGGGCACAGCACTCCAGCTCTGAGCTTGTGACACTGCCTGTTCGTACATCCCAGCCAAGCACTCCAGGGTGGTGTACAGGAGGGTCCCTGAGGGAGGGGAGCCTCAGGGGAGTGGAGAGATCTGCTGGGAGCCCACAGCTCTGGTGAGGAGGCCTGGAGCACTGGTGCCTCCCATGCCATGAAAAAAAACCCTGAGGAGTGCCAGTGACCAGGGTGGGAGAAAGTGGCACGTGAGAGGGTTTAATGCCAGGTTGTAAGTTAAAAAAAATGACAGATGCTCTCTATTAACCCAGTCCCTTCCCAGAAAAGGAGGGGAAAGAGAATAAGGGAGAGAGATTTATGAGCTGGGACCTAAAGTACATGGCTTTAATGAATCAGTAACGATGAAAAAAGAAGATAATGAAATGCATACAAAACCAGTATTGTGCTCGTCTCCCAAAAATGCTTAATTCACCACTGAGGGGCAGTCCTGGACTGGGGTCCTGGAGCCAGTGGCAGGTGGGAGCTGGATGCAGGAACACAGAGGTTCAGAAACATTCAGATTGGGATGAAAGGTGGGCAAGCTGACGGTCCTCCCAGGATTCTGGCCATAGGTGAAGAGAGTTTGAGCCTCGTGATCCCTCAGATTATACTGAGTATACGATGCATATAGGATGGAATACTTTGATCAGCTGCTTGGTCTGCTTCTCCCCACAGCAGGCTCATCAGTGCAACCCCTTCACTCCTGTTAAAAAATAATGGTAGTAGGATGTCAAGCTGTACCAAGGTTGAGCAGTCTGTACCCATATTCAGCTGATTATCTCTGATTCAGAGGTGAATGAATTCATAAAACAAATGCACAAAAGGAGGTTGCCAAGCAACTTGGAGCTTGAAACTCCCCCACCAAGCTATGAAGGCAGAGAACAGGCATCAAAGGCTATTTGTAGTGTTCGCTTTGCCAGAGGTAACAGTAATAGTACATATAATATAGAACTGTTTAAGGAAGCTCGTTGGCAATTCTGAGAAACAGCAGCTCCTGAGTCCTGCCAGAACTATGTATTTTTGCCTCTGTCTTATGAGGTGTCTGCCTTCAGAACATCTAGCCAAAAGCAGGGTCAGGAGGGAGATAACAGTGTTGGGGGGTGAGAAGGAAAGAATATCTTAAGGCAACCAAAAGACAGACAACTAGAGAAAAAGTTTTAGGCTGTGAATAAAGTGGCTAACACAGATTCTGCCTCGGATCAGTCCTGTGTTTTCTGTGATCTCAGCATGTGATGGTTTTACAAACATTTTAATATGTTCATTGCACATCACACCATATCCTGTCTCCTCTTTGGCTTTGCATAACTGCTCAGCCTTGGGCATGTTCAGTGTATCCAGGACAGAATGCAGGTGTGACACATAAGGAAGAGCTATGAGATGGTGCTCCTGTTTTCCTATCATTTGACTCACAGATTGCCCTGAAGTAGTGGTCACAGCTAATTAATTTGGAAGGGAGAGATGAGCTGTCTTGGTTTCTGGCTACTATGTCCTGGGGTAAACTTGACCCTTTGCTTTGTATAATGTTCATGATAAAGTCATCATGTGTGTAGGCATAAGGGAAAAAAATCTGTGTCTAAATGGCCCTGGGCTTGGGGTAACAGGAAGAGAGGTATGCAGAAGCACAGCAAGAAAAATTCCAGAGAAGACCTGGAATTCTAGGTTGAATTTCTTACATGCTGTATATATAATTCCCTTTGACTACTTATAAAATCCTAGCCCTGTGTTGTTTCAATGCCTTCTCCCTTCACCACTGACATGGCTCCTATCTCAGCTTGAAATAATTTAGAACATCAGACCAGGTCAGGGTATCTGGAACTGCATTTCATTTTCTTTCTTTGCTTCTCTTGATGAGGGACACTGCTGTGTTTATGGGGTTTTGCTCGTTTCTTTCAGGTTGCTCTTTCCCCAACTGATGTCATGACTCGTGACATCAAAGTCACCTCTTAGTGAACCTTGGTGGTGACATGACTGGAGGAGAATCCTTATAATAGGTAGGAGATTAAGCAGCCAGTTAGCAGTATAATAAGATCAAAGCTTGTATTTTCATGCATATATCCACAGTCAAAATGAATAAAGAGGAGATGGGAAGTAGGTGATAGATTAGTACAATTAATACTAAAAAGAGTTTTGCGTAAAGTTTTGCAAGAGGATTCAGTGATGCTTTAATTTCTCACCTCAGGTATTGTTGGTGCCACATTATATTCTGGGCATGTCAAAACATAACACAGTGTAAAGAGATGTGATCTGTTGGATAAGGCTTTATGTAGCATGAAAAAGTTCCTCTGCTTTCTCTCTTTATTATTTACATTCCCAGAGAAGGTTATGTGTCATGTGGGGTTTGCAGAGATAAATGGCTAACCTGAGCTTTCTGGCAGCTTCCCCTGAAGCTGGGAGGGATTTTGCATAAGTGAGGATTTTTGAAGGCTTAAATTCAGTTCTGGGCCTGGAAGGAGATATGTGAGAAAACTTGGGGTTGTGTGTGTCCTGAAGATAGGTTTTGTGAGACACAGGAGGTAGTCACAAGGGGATTGGAAATGGCACAGAGGATGGGCAGCTGAGTACCAGTGTAAACCAGTAAGCTAAAAAAAGAATCTAATAAAAAAAGCTTGACTTTGATCAGCCTTGAGTGGAAGAATAGAACTTGGGAGTCTGCCAGTGCCCATGCTATTTTGAATTAAAAGAATTATGGCAAGTTTTCCTGGATTTCTGGGCTGAGAAAGCTTTTGCTGAGAGTTTCTTTTTAATGCATTTTTTGTTTCTGTGTTTTGTTTTCTTGACTGAGGAAGGAATCTCTCAATTAAAATGCTGTTATCTCTTCCAGAACACAGGACAGATAAGAGTTGTTGTGCTCTACTTTGCAATTGATGAATAGAACTCTGTTTTATTTTGCTTTGTGCTATTTACCTCTGTTGTCTGTTAGGAGTCCTCAAGAGTCTCATTCTCAGCTACGAGACAGTCCCATAAGTTTAGCTCAGCAATGAACCTGCAACACTTGGAAATGGTAAAATGCAGGTTATATCTTGATGAAAGCTAGATTTTGCTTGTTATTTTAAGGCATTACTAAGGTAGACTGTAATCACAACCAGCTGGAACAGAGTAGAAATGGTCTGTTCTAGTTAGGGGGAAGAAATCGGGACTGTTAGTAGTTCTGCAGGAGCTAAAGGAATCATTTGCAGTCCATAAGTGCCTCAGGCACTTATGTGTATGTATTCATCAAAATATAATAACCTCACAGTGAAATAAGGTGCAAGAATGATAAAAGACTAACATATGGTTATTGAAAATGGTTCTGATTTTTTTTGCTGGACTAGAATTTCTCTGTATAAGCTCTTTGAGCTCTGAGGGCAGTTCACTCTTCTAGTGCCTACCAACTGCTTAAGAAGTCAGCATGGAGGTGGGGAAGTGTGGAGAGGGATTGTTTCCAAATCTGAGTCTGTGATCCTGAAAAATGTAGCTAAATTGTACTGTAATGTACACATTGAGCAGAACTATACAGAATGTACACTTAAGGAGAAGAATTAGTGTTTATTCCTTCTTTGACTGAAATGAGAAATTTCACCTGCGTTCTCAGTTCAGTCACATCCTTTGCTTTAAATAGCTCTTTAATAACATCTATTTTCAGCATGGCATTCTACTCCCTTGTTTCACATTAATGAATGTTTTGTAAAGCATTTGGAAACGAAGGGCAGCTTTGGGAGCTAAGGGTAAAGACATCTACCTTGCTAATTCAGCGTTTGCTTACAAGAGTAGTCAGCTGATGCCTTTGGATTGGTTTTCTGTCCTGTTACCACTCCCAAGCCTGTCAGTTGGAGTCCCTTGATTTGTGCAAGGGAACAGAGCAGGAGTCTGTCTATTTATGCAAAGGAACAGAGCCTGAGCTTTGACATTTCCTGGTACAGCAGGACAGACCTCTCCAGGCATTGCTTGATGCCCTGACAGATAATTGTTTCCACTAAAAGATATCTGCCAGCTTAACTTGTGCCAACAGCCTGAGCTTGTGAATGCTCACGGAAGGATCATTTTAGGATGGATAATGGTTTTGTCCTTTCCTTTTGTTTTCAGTGCCTGGCAGGTGTCTCCCTCTGCCTTCTCATGTTTTCTTGGCCCATCCATGCAGTATCCTCAGCACAGATGGGATCTTCAAGAATCTGCTGTCAAATTTGGTCTTTTCTAAGCATATGTATACTGAGAGTTTTCAGAGACTTATAACTAGACCAAATGTGGGTGCTTTTTCATAGGAACAACAAATAACATATCTGATAGCAAGGAAACTTCCTCTGTCAAGTTGCAAGTCTACTTTGAAACATGTTTAGTAGTGCTTATCAATCAACTGTTTAGTGGGATTTTGATTTTATCTTTTTAAAGGAACCATTTAAGCACTCTCCCTTCCCCCAGATTTCTAAGCTTGTCTGTCGTGCCAGGCATATTGCTACAAACAGCTGATCTCTTCTAGTTGCAGCTTCTGAAAATTAGCTTTGCAGATCTGTGTGTGTCCATACTACACAAATCTGAAAACTGCCTTTCCACCAAAAGTGACAGTCTGCCTGAGGAAAGTGCATGGTTATTTTTGCCTTTTGTTAATGGATATGAAATTGTGATTAGTTTTGAGTATTCTACCTCTGCAGCTTATCTAGTTAACATATTCATGTCTTTTCTTTAATTCTATCAGTTGAACTTGATAAGTTATGATTCTGGCCCTATAACTTGGTTTACTGCCAGAGATGAGACAGCTTGCATGTCCTTGGAGCCCTTACTGGTGGACAGATCTGCTTAAAGATTTGAGAAGTTATTAATTAAAAATGGTGAAATACTAAAATTGGAGCAGGACCTTAGAAATTATTTCATTTTCTATCTGCCTTTTAGATCTTAAAGGCAGTAATTTGCACATGTAAAATGATTTCTAGTTGTTAGCATATATAAATATATGCAATGTATCCTAGAATAAACAAGAAAAGGGATAGGGAAGAAATTAGCACATGGTGGTTCTGAGGACCAAACCTGAGATCAGTTGGCAAATGGCACCTTCGGGAAACGTTTGGACTGTTTAGGGATGCGTTTTCCTTAAAACACATCTTGGATTGTTATCTCAATTGAAAAGGAATAAAACCCACTTGTAAAGTTCAAAGAGGAGTCAGTTTTTTTTTTCCTTTTGCTTTGTTTTGCAGGCAGTCGTCCTTATGTGTTTCTAATGGCCCGTGTTCACCCTGGGGAAAGCAATGCCAGTTGGGTAATGAAGGGGACCCTGGAGTTCCTTGTGAGCAGTGATCCCATTGCTGATCTCCTGAGGAAATGTTTCATTTTCAAGATCATCCCCATGCTTAATCCTGATGGAGTCATCAATGGCAAGTGAGTTGACATGTACTTATTCTGATGTTTTGCTGGGTTTATCTGCAGTCTTTACCCCCTTGTACCTAGCAGGTCTCATCTTCAATGTTTGGGTCAGGAGAACTCTCTCTGCTTCATGTTTTATTTATCATGTTATCAATCCTGCATGGAAAATGTGAATCTCAGATCTAGCCCAGAGTGCTGTCTTGCATTTTTCAGGCGTATGTGATTTTGTACTGTAAGTGGCTGTAAGATTTTTTACCTGCCTAGATGGAGTATCAGTGGTGCCAGAAAAACTGGATCTTTTTTGCTAAAAAGATGTCTATCACCATGGCAGACTTCACCTGCAAAACAGATATGTTTGGGAATAACTTATTTTAATTAATGCCTCACATAGCCAAGGCGGGGGAGAGGGGAGGTGATGAGTAAGGATCTATTAAGTTTTTGAATTTTCATGGAAATGTTTCCATATAGTGAAGCTTCCTCCTTCTCCCACCTCGTTTCAATCTTCCCTCCCACGTTTCCTAAGAGATACCTAATCTGAGGTTGGAAAGTACTGATTCCTTTTTGATTCTTTGCCTTTTACCATCTCTGCCAAACTACATTACCTTGCTTTCCCTCTCCCTTTATGTGAGTGGAGAAAGTACAGCTCTGCTCCTAATATGTTAACATGAAATAAATATTGCTGTTCTGCTGGTGAAAGAGGAATTCCCTTTGAAGGGTTGAAGAGTGCACTAAGATAAGGTAGGCTGGTACTTTGCTGGAAAAATATCTCCAAGGTCTCTGCAGTGGAGTTTGTTCACTTCATTGGGTGTTTGTGACTTGGTGTAAGCTAACAACTGTCAGTCCTGTCTCTGGTGCAAGGGCAGGACATTATAATCACATCCCATGGGTAGCTCACCAGTTGAGCATTCTGACCTGGAAATAAAAGTTTTCAGGTTTTGCTTACAACTGTGTCCTCGGTTTTTTGCAATAAATCTGAAAGCTGAAATGTGGACTACAACAAGCACTGAAAGAGACAGCAGAGTATAGAGGAACATCTTTTAAGATATGCTCTTTTGTCTGCAGATTGAGTACTGCAAAAACGGAAAAGCAGCCCTGACCAACAACTGAGTTCAGTTTGGTTGGTTCTAAATTAATTCATTTAATTTTGGGGCCGGATGTTCAGCAGAGAACGTCATGAGTTTTTTGGTAGTCTCTAATCTCTGACTATGAACAGTCATAGCTTCTGTGCTGCTACAGTTCCCATGACTAAAGCATATCAGTAGTCTGCGTGGACTATTCAGAGGAGCTGGATACTGTCCCAAAGTATTTGAATCCTCTGCTGACACCAAATGCTTCCTTGATCCTTCCAGACAGCAGAAGCAAAAAAGAAAGGAGGTGGCTTTTCCCCCTCCCTTTCTCCTTTTTCCTTTCACTGCACTTAATTAAATTTTCCAGCAGATGGAGGACTGGAGGGAATGTCTGACCTTTTTTTCTCCAGCCACCAGAAGTGTAGCAGAGAAGAGGCCCTCAGGAGGGAGGATGTGGCTCTGGGTGGCACTAGGATGAAGTGTACTGCCTGAGTTCTTGTCACAGGAAGGTGTTTTGCGTTCCCTGATGCAGATGAGCTCAAACTTGTTAAATCTGGTGATGAGTGAAAACATTTGGTAAGCCTTACATGTGAGATAGGAGCAGGGGAACATGGACTTTGCCATGGTTCTGCTATTGGTCATGAAGCCTCAGGAGTTGACAGCACCATTCCTTTATGCTTTAATTTAAATAATTCTATCCTGTGAAGCTTTCTGTAGCCCAGATATTCTTCTTGTTTCTTCCCATATACTTTTAGTAGACTTGGGTCCCCCTACACCAAAAGAAATGCTTCTGTTCTGGGTCCCAGGTTTACTTGTGATCTGCTGGAGATAACCACGCACGTGGAAAAAGAGAAATCTTTCAGGTCCTCAATGTCTATACGTGCAAATGCATATTTTGCTATTTATATTCTACCTTTTCCAGGTTTAAATGCTCTAGTATATTCTCCTATCTTTTGAGTCCATGTTATGAGGGAAATTTTTCTGAGAAGCTGCTCTATAGCCCATATAGCCCACCATCGACCACAGCACTTGTAAGAAGATATTTGCTTCAAAACATATTTCACAACCCATTTCATGAAGCAACCTGTTTATCCTGGGATTCACAATCCCTTTTGTGCAGGATACCTGTCCCACCAGGTATCCCCAAACAGACTGTTAGTGTGTGGTGTTCCCTCTGCCAACATCCCAGCCTGTTGGTCTTTTCTAGAAGTTACTGTGCTCTCACACCTTCACCCTATGAGGACTGGACTTACCAAACACATCAAATACACTATCAGGCCAGCAAGTATCTTTTCTCTGTGCCCCACACTGGGAATACCGGCATGTGGTAACCAGCCATCTTCTCTCTTCTTGTGAAACAAGAATTTCTTCTGTTTCAGTGCTTCTGATGCATTTGTCTTGGTCTGTCAGTATTTTATTAAAGAAAGAGTTGGATTCTCTTTTGTCCACAGGTCTTTCAGTCTCTTCTCTCTCCATCCTTCCCAGGTCTGTGTGCTGGGGTGTGCATAACGTTTCCCTGCTTGTCACAGAGATGGATTCTAGTGCCTGGTCACATAGGATTTCTTTCCAGCAGCCCAGCTATGCCCCTTCACCAGCTGGCTCCCTGCTGCAGGTGCAGCTCAGCAGAACAGTGCTTGTCTCAGCAGGGTACCACACCAGCAAGCTTTGGGAGCTTTCCTCAACAATGAGAGATGATCAGGGCCTTGGTATTTGCTTTGGCTGATGTGATCTGAAAGTTACATGCAGAGAATGCTCCTCTAACACAAGCAGGACTGCAGTAATGTCATTATCCTCCAGCTGTGTGTGCCTGAGCTGGGAGGCAGCTCTCCCCCTTCCTTTTCATGTCAGTCATGGCTCTGAAAATCCATTCCTGTCTGGCAGTGGTGAATAGGGTTGCAGACCTGTCACTGATGCTAAATGAAGGTAGTGATGATGCAAGTGTGCATGTATGAGTGGGGCTGTCATCACATGAAAACATAGATCACTGACAAATATTGCAGCTAATTTCACCTCGTTGAGGCCAGGGACAATTGGTGAGCAATTGTGTTGCAGTGTTTTGCTCCATCCTGAACAGCAGTCAAGTATGGGGTTTGTCAAATAATATTTGACTTATCTGATACTGGTGCCATATACTAAATAAGAGGCACTGCTTCTGATAAAGTTCACCTTATGCCTTGTGTCATAGACTGGCTCTTCATCACTACTGGCAATGGAATGCTGCCTCATACGAGTCTAGACCTGTGTTCTGACAGTTCTCTCTTTTATTTTTGTTTCTTTTGATATAAATTACAAGGCAAAATAATCTCCAAGACCAGTAATGCAAGTCATTCTGAAGTGACAGTTATGTTAAACTGTTTAACAAGTGTCCTTGCAGGCTTAGTTGATTTTGCACAGTTGTTCTGGGAGTCCAAAGCAATATGTGTTCTTTGGTCTCACTGCTCACTACTCTCACCTATATCTCCATCCCCTCTTTAAATCATAAGGAAAGTTTTAAAAGGAGTTAAGTGTTGGAGAATCCCTGAAGAAAAGTATCCCTTCCATTGCAGAAGTGATATAAAAGGTAGTGGGTGAGCAAGAGACATGTACTTTGAGGCCATTGTTCCCTTCTTTTGACTGAGTTTTGCTCAGAGAATAAGATGACATGCTGTTGCAGACAATCCTTTCCTGGACCACAGTGTTTCGAGGTGCAGTAGGTGTTCTTGCCACGGTGTAAGAACAGTACTCTGAGAGTTGCCTTAGATTCAGTTAGTCAATCTCGGTGCTAACGCTCTGGACTCGACTAACCTCTGGCAGCTCCAGAGCGAGCTCCCCATGCGTTTGGAAGCTCACCTTTTATTGGTCCCCAGTTCTGCTCATGTGCAGTTGGGGCCAACCCTAATGGGGCACAGGTGGGCTTAACAGGAGCTCATGAATTCCTCCTCCTGACTGGCAACACCTGATTGTCTTTACCTGATCGCCTCTCAACATGCTGTAACCCTGGCATTGAAATGGCAACTGAAGTATGAATATTGGGAGTATTTTCTCTTCATTATTAAATATAATACTGCTTTAACTATAAAGCTTGTTTTTAAAATGAATGTCGAAAATACCCTTCTCAGAAAACTAGACTTATGAGAAATGGTGCAGAGTAGCCTTTGAAATTTTTTTCATTGCTTTAAAAAGTTTGTTTGTTGAAGTGAAACTTTTGAACCCCAAAACTAGAGCAGATATAGCTATGTAAAATCCTGAAGGCAGAATTCAGTAAGGGAACTTGTAAAGACCTTAACTATGGCAGCAGAAAAAGCAGATTTTAGAAAGAAACAGAACACAGTTTGCTGTCCACACTGTTCCATGTAAACTCATTATCCCACGTTTGCACGTTGAGTTGTGTGTGCGCTCACGTATGCCTGTGCAGCTGCATCCTTGCTTGTGGTGTGTTCTTATGCCTCCTCCTGTGTGCTCCTGCTGTGCATCCCTCTGTCAGCACCCTGCTTGTCCAGCTGTTCCCCACATCTGCTCAGACCTGTGTGCCACCTGTGCACACCTGGCACTCCCATGTGTGTGCTCCCAGTTGCGGCATTATGTGGGTTTGGCTAGACTTCTTCAGGCACTGCAGTTCTAGGTAAATATTGCTATTTATTGCATCTAAATTTAGGGTTATTAATTATATCAGTATAACATAATTTTTGTCAACATAAACAACAGTAATAAATGATGCCAAATATTAACACTCGATGCTTACCAACTGTGCTTGATTGATGTTTTTTTCCCCTTGCTTCCCAGAAGTATTACAATAAAAATGATTGGTCTTGCAAGATGATTGATCAAGAAAGAAGTGGAAGCTCTTGAGGAAGCTGTTTTGTTTTAAAAATACTTCATGTGCAGACCGCTTATGGATTATCAATGTGTTTTGTGTATTTAGAAATTCTTTTCCCACTGCCCAATATCACAGTTCTCTGTTGAGTTCATGTCTGGCTTCTACATTACCACCTTCTTCCTTCACTCCATTTATTTTTCCTTTTTCTTCTCTTCCGTTTGCCCTTTTCTCAGTCTTCCATCCCTTTTGTTGAATCAAAGAAGCTTTTCAATGAGAAGACCTTGATGTGTTTAATGAATGAATTGAAGTGATCAGTGGAGAAGTGAGCTGGTGTCTTTTCTTGGTAAAGGAAGATGAATTTTTTGGAAGCTGCATGATTTTTTCAAAGCCACTGCATAACCATACTAACAGTTAGGAAGAAAAAATCCCGATTTATGTTTTGGTTTATAGCCATGGACTATTCTTTATCTGTCTCTTNTGCAAGTGTGCATGTATGAGTGGGGCTGTCATCACATGAAAACATAGATCACTGACAAATATTGCAGCTAATTTCACCTCGTTGAGGCCAGGGACAATTGGTGAGCAATTGTGTTGCTGAGTGTTTTGCTCCATCCTGGATAGCAGTCAAGTATGGGGTTGGTCAAATAATATTTGACTTATCTGATACTGGTGCCATATACTAAATAAGAGGCACTGCTTCTGATAAAGTTCACCTTATGCCTTGTGTCATAGACTGGCTCTTCATCACTACTGGCAATGGAATGCTGCCTCATCTAGTCTAGACCTGTGTTCTGACAATTCTCTCTTTTATTTTTGTTTCTTTTGATATAAATTACAAGGCAAAATAATCTCCAAGACCAGTAATGTAAGTCATTCTGAAGTGACAGTTATGTTAAACTGTTTAACAGGTGTCCTTGCAGGCTTAATTGATTTTGCACAGTTGTTCTGGGAGTCCAAAGCAATATGTGTTCTTCGGTCTTACTGCTCACTACTCTCACCTGTACCTCCATCCCCTCTTTAAATCATAAGGAAAGTTTTAAAAGGAGTTAAGTGTTGGAGAATCCCTGAAGAAAAGTATCCCTTCCATTGCAGAAGTGATATAAAAGGGAGTGGGTGAGCAAAAGACATGTACTTTGTTTCTGTCTCTGCCACCAACAAACTTTGAGGCCATTGTTCCCTTCTTTTGACTGAGTTTTGCTCAGAGAATAAGATGACATGCTGTTGCAGACAATCCTTTCCTGGACCACAGTGTTTCGAGGTGCAGTAGGTGTTCTTGCCAAGGTGTAAGAACAGTACTCTGAGAGTTGCCTTAGATTCAGTTAGTCTATCTTGGTGCTAACACTCTGGACTCCACTAACCTCTGGCAGCTCCAGAGCGAGCTCCCCATGGGTTTGGAAGCTCACCTTTTATTGGTCCCCAGTTCTGCTCATGTGCAGTGGGGGACAACCCTAACGGGGCACAGGTGGGCTTAACAGGAGCTGATGCCTTCCTCCTCCTGATTGGCAACACCTGGTTGTCACACCTGATTGTCTTTACCTGATTGCCTCTGCAACGTGCCGTAACCGCGGTATTGAAATGGCAACTGAAGTATGAATATTGGGAGTATTTTCTCTTCGTTATTAAATATAATACTGCTTTAACTATTAAGCTTGTTTTTAAAATGAATGTTGAAAATACTGTTCTCAGAAAACTAGACTTATGAGAAATGGCGCAGAGTAGCCTTTGAAATTTTTTTCATTGCTTTAAAAAGTTTGTTTGTTGAAGTGAAACTTTTGAACCCCAAAACTAGAGCAGATATAGCTATGTAAAATCCTGAAAGCAGAATTCAGTAAGGGAACTTGTAAAGACCTTAACTATGGCAGCAGAAAAAGCAGATTTTAGAAAGAAACAGAACACAGTTTGCTGTCCACACTGTTCCATGTAAACTCATTATCCCACATTTGCACGTTGAGTTGTGTGTGTGCTCACGTGTGCCTGTGCAGCTGCATCCTTGCTTGTGGTGTGTTCTTATGCCTCCTCCTGTGTGCTCCTGCTGTGCATCCCTCTGTCAGCACCCTGCTTGTCCAGCTGTTCCCCACATCTGCTCAGACCTGCGTGCCACCTGTGCACACCTGGCACTCCCATGTGTGTGCTCCCAGTTGCGGCATCATGTGGGTTTGGCTAGACTTCTTCAGGCACTGCAGTTCTAGATAAATATTGCTATTTATTGCATCTAAATTTAGGGTTATTAATTATATCAGTATAACATAATTTTTGTCAACATAAACAGTAATAAATGATGCCAAATATTAACACTCGATGCTTACCAACTGTGCCTGATTGATGGTTTTTTCCCCTTGCTTCCCAGAAGTATTACAATAAAAATGATTGGTCTTGCAAGATGATTGATCAAGAAAGAAGTGGAAGCTCTTGAGGAAGCTGTTTTGTTTTAAAAATACTTCATGTGCAGACCGCTTATGGATTATCAATGTGTTTTGTGTATTTAGAAATTCTTTTCCCACTGCCCAATATCACAGTTCTCTGTTGAGTTCATGTCTGGCTTCTACATTACCACCTTCTTCCTTCACTCCATTTATTTTTCCTTTTTCTTCTCTTCCGTTTGCCCTTTTCTCAGTCTTCCATCCCTTTTGTTGAATCAAAGAAGCTTTTCAATGAGAAGACCTTGATGTGTTTAATGAATGAATTGAAGTGATCAGTGGAGAAGTGAGCTGGTGTCTTTTCTTGGTAAAGGAAGATGAATTTTTTGGAAGCTGCATGATTTTTTCAAAGCCACTGCATAACCATACTAACAGTTAGGAAGAAAAAATCCCGATTTATGTTTTGGTTTATAGCCATGGACTATTCTTTATCTTGTTAAAAACCACCCTTTTCCCTCCTGCACCTGCCCTCCTGCAAGGCTGGCTGAGTAAGCTTTTCTGCTGATTGAAGGTGAGGGCAGGTGAGGTGCTCTGTTTCTTGCCTTTCCATTGATATTTTCTCCCACTTTATTTAGGTTATTTATTCCCTCCTGGTTTACTTACAGGGTTTTTTTCATTACCTCCTCAAATCCAACAGAAAAAAAACCAAAACAACTTTACCTCTTTGACAATTTCTGGAATTGTCTAGTAAGACTGTCCACTAAAATCCCTTGTAGAAGAGGTCTCCTCTGCATAATCTCTAATTATGAAGACAAAAATGCGTGTGCTCCCACCTATTCTTTGGACCCTGAGCCTTTGTTTTTTGATGGACACTCTTAACAGGAGAAGCAAAGTGCATTTGTCTCTGTACCCAAAAGACACTACTTGTATCCATGGCTTTTTATTAGATGTCCTGTATTAATGCTTACTCTCCTGCACTGATGCTTTGTGTTCTCCAGACAGTGAGAGACAACTGATCAGGGACAGAAAAAAAAAGCTACTGGTTAGTCTAAGGACTCACTCTATGATCCTTCATCCTCAAGGGTTAAATCTTGAGATTGTCACACGAAGCTGTACAACTGCAGACATCCCTCCTTTCCTCTCCCTCCTTCTGTTTATTGCTTCTCTGTGGACAGAAGATTAAAGAGGAGTTTAATTCTCAGAGTCTAGCCTTGTATAGCTAAAGTGGTGCCATCCACTCTGCAAAGACTCCAGAGGCTCTTTTCAGACTACCTAATCTATCCTGTGTGTGTTTCTCTAAGGATAATGCAGAGATTTGGGAAGGCTGGGAGAGGAGTGTTTTTCAAACTCTCACTAACTAATACAGTCGGTGAGTTTGTTTCTAGGAGAGAGAGCAGTACTACAGGTTTTGCATTCTGGTGTTCTTTGACAGATGCTGTATGAGTCTGTCTTCCAAAGCCCTGCATCTAAATTGGCACCACCATGCTGAAAGGAGTTGGGTAGATGGCTGTGGAAGCCAAGGTATTCTTGGATAAAAGAGCATCCTGTGAAGTTTCAACACTTACTCATTTTAATGGCTATCCTTAGAGATGGACATTTTAAGGCTGCATGTTTGCATGCCTTGATACTCCCAAGTCCTCAGGGGAGATGAAAATGTTAGTTTTGGGAGCATCTGCCCCCTAGCTTGGTATGTGGCTCTGGGAAGTTCAGATGAACTCATGGCTGACTTTCCCCAAGTCAACTAAGAATCTTTTTCAGCTCTTTGCTCAAGTGCTGTTTGTGTTGCCCTCCACTTAGAGGACAGTGATCCGTGTTGTGGTGAAGCAGGGACAGTGAAGGAGCAGTTGGGCAGCTTTGTCTCCTAGGGGGTATGAATATTTAGCATGCCTGTCTGCCACATTTAGGTTTGCTTTTTTTTAACTGAAATAGGGGTTGTTTGAAATGGATGAAGACCACTACCACCTCTTAAAGATGCTCAGTCTTGTTGCTTTGACAGCCTCCCAAGAGCTCCCTTAGCAAAGGTTTGTGGATTTGGAAGCTTAGGGGAACAGATGTTGGTAGTGAGTTCACTAGAGGAGATAAAATATGGGCTTAACTCTCACCTCTGCAGGCTGTTTCTTGGTGGAGCCAGAAGTGGGGTCTGACCCTCCACCATACACTTCTCTGAATATCTGTGCTGTGGGAAGTGCCCCAATTTCAGCCAATGCCTTTTGCCCTGTGCTGATGTGACAGCCCATCTGTGGCTCTCCTGTGATAAGCATCCGTCTACAGTCGGGTGCACCCCAGGACTCTCCCTTCTGACTGTGCTTCCAAGGCAGTGTTGTTTATTCTTTCCTTTATCAGCTGGAGCTGCTGGGCCCCCTGAGTTATTAGCTCTATTCACTCATTGTCACTGCTTCCTCCTTCATAAATATGCCCCCATATGTCTCTGCTCCTGAGGAATATGCTTTCTCTTCTATTTACTGCTTTTCCCAGGCCCCCACCTCCTCATTGGTCTCTCCACCCAGTGGCCTAATAACAGCCAAGGAGATAAATAAGCTAAATAACTCTTCCCAGCTATTATTTTTGTTGTTGTTGTTGCCCTGAATGGTAATATATATAATAACAAGGAAACAAATCTTATTACTAAGGTAATTACAATAAATAAAAAGCCAAGAGGGGGGATGAAGGAAGGGTCTGTCGGGGGAGTGATTGCAGTAGAATTTTTTTAAAATTTAATTTACTCGAGATGTTCTCTGCCACTTTGCTGATACCCTGCTGAGGGGGCCTGTGACTAATTAGCAGGCAGCTGTTGCTCTAACACCCTCACCTAATTTATTGTGTGGCTGAGTCTGTAAAACAGAAGCTTGTGTGGTATCATTGTCTGTGGGACTCGGCACCCGCCTCGTGTCAGTGGTTGCCTTTATTGCTTGGTGCTTTTGTTTCCCAGAAGCTGAATAACTGAAATTTTGGGTGCTTTTTTGTCATTCCTTTTATCTGCCAGCACATCCCATATGCTTCCAGGGGTTTGGGCCTGAGAATACCCTCGGTCTATTGCATTATAACTGCTTGTCCCAGTGTCCAATCTAATAACAGACCAACAAAATTGCTGGTTTTGACAAATTGCCCAGAGAATTGCACCACTGCCTGTGTGCTGTGCTAGAAAAAAAAAAAAAAAAAAAAAAGAGTAAGACTTCCCAGTACAAAGTCTGATATCAACAGGGTCTAGTGTTTGTTAAACTGTAAAAGTCATTCTCCTGCTTCCAGGTTTTGTGTGGAAGTACCAAGTTATTTCTTGCCAATAGAGCAGAGATTACATTACTGTCTGTCTTCCAAATGGCCATGAAAACTACATCATTAATGGCTGTAGTAAGAACTGGAAGGATCTAATATATTGTCCCATGATTCTTTAGTCTTTCAGTTGCTGATCACAAACATTGTAAAGCTCTAAGCCAGTAAAGGTACCACAAGAGTTCAGTGCATCTCCCTTGGCCCTCTCATACCTAATTTATGCTGGTGATGCAAGGTCACCCAGTAATTTTAGCACAAAAATCACCTGATGTGGGCTCTCTGATATTACTGTCTTGGGATACTAAAGACTTCAGCCTTGGAAATTATTTCATTTTAGGTTCTACCTTGTATTTTCAAGTTAGCATTAATATTAGATATGAACATGATGTTCTGTAGGCTCAAAAAGGAATAATTTTCTTCTACGTTTGTGTCTATTTTCTTGACTGATGATGGGAGTTCATAATCAGATTTGTGCACTTTGAAGACATTTTCAGGACACTAGTGTACAAAGCTAGCTTTCAGTAAAGTTAATGAGATGATTGAGTTATATTGTTATTATTGTTAGCTTGATTGTGTGTCATTATCCCTTTTGTTTGTTATTATGCTCGAGTCCCCTTCGTGGTATATTATTCCCATAACAATTGTGCCTGTGCTAGGATCTTTATATAGAGAGGCAAGGAGCAGCTGGTCTCTTGTTAGGAATGGATGCATTAGTGGACTGAGCTGATGCATTAGCATTGGTGAGAATGAAAAAGATGCTGAGCCTGTTGGCTCACATGTAGCCTGATCCTTCTTCTCAGCCCTGGCCGCATGATGCGCTTCGTGGAGGCGTAAACTTTGTAGCTACAGCTCTCTTTCTGTATTACATCTTGAGACTGGGAAAGCATCTTACTGTTATGACTTCTACAACCAAGTAGTGATGGTTTGTGAAGGGATCTTTGAGTATCATCAACAGAGGAATGGGAGAGCTGTATTAAAAATCAGGAGTCTCTTTATACCCTCTTGGAGTCTCCAGGAGGTACCTGCAAACATTGACCCAGCTGGCTGCACAGGTAAACCTACATGGAAAATACAATAATTACTGATGAACTTGAATTTTACTTTTTGCCTGATTGCTGTAGGCATCAAATACTGGTATCAAAGTTGAATATTTCGGGAACGGGCTAATGTCTTAAGTAAACAGACTGTTTTGATCAACCATTTCAAGATCAGGTCTGCTTATCTCAAGTTAATGCCCATTGGAAGCTACAGATTCAGAGATGGGGTTGCTATTCATAGGGTGGGAAAAGAGAAGTCCACAAAATGAAATTGTAAAAACTTCACTTTTATAGATGCGGTGAAGAATGTCCAATACTTTACTGCAATATCCACACTACCTGGAAAGCTGAAATTGCCTGGGAATGGAGTTTATTGTCTCTTGTAATATACCTTTGTATATTACACTGTGTAATAAATCTGGCAGTATTTCTTTCACCCTGAAAACTGGACATCCCTGGAGTTCCAAGTGACATTTCATGTTTTTTATGACCATTCAGTCCCTCTTAAGTAATAAAACCCATAACTTTCTGTGAAATATGCACAGAAATACTTTTTTGAAAGCCTATGAATAAAAAAAGCTGGAGTTTAGTTATGCAAGCATAAAGATGCTCTTCCATGAGTTTACTTGAAAAAAAATTCTGTGTTAGATAAGCTCTGTGTTTTGGCTAATACTGCTTTTTAGCATTTTTATTTATTTCTGTGTTTTCTCTCACTTTTTCCTCCCCTCTCTTTGGAATCTGTTATTCAAATGTAACAATAAAAGCTGGCAAAGTGCTATGATAGGAGAGGAGACATTTAACGGCCTTGGGTTGGAGAAATGGACTGGCAATTGAAAACAGTGTTTGTAGAAATGGGATGAAGAGGCTTATCTACAAAAATAAGCTTAGTTTGAAAGCTTATGTTTTCAAAATTTTTTCTACGAGAATGAATCTATAGAAGTCCAGCTGAACTTGAATTGTTCACCTGTGCATGTGGTTCATATGATTGCACATGCAATTGGGGTAATTTCATGGGCAAATTTTGCTCCAATGTTTTCAGCAAATTGCCGCCCTAATTTTTATATCCAGCTGAATGTCCCACAGAAACGTCAAGAAAAATGAAAATGAGAGAACTGAGTCAATATTGGAATGGCAGAGAGTGACAAATCAAAACCTTTACTGCAACCTAACAGGCAGTACTGTTGGGAGTCAGGAAAAAAAGTGCAGAAGTTCTGATGCTGCAAAACAGCTCTCAGTCTTAAAGGGACAGAAAAACTGGAAAGCTTTTGAAGTTGTATAACCTGAGTTTGAACTGAGGGGTAAAAAACAAAAGGCAGAGATTAGCAAGGAAGAGGGAACCAGTAATGCTACAGCTTGGTTCTGTGCTTACTGCAAAACTCTGAAGTTAGTGTGTGAACATACACCAGTTCAATAGTGTAACCCTGAGAGAGGCTTTCAGTGAAATTATCATTTTACTGCACGGTAATAGTGATGTTTTATGCTGTGGAAGTCTGTGGAATCTGTGCTAAGTTGAGAATGGTGTAGAGCTGAGCAAACTTTCCATGTCTTTCTGGAACTAGATTGTTGAATTTCACAAGTAGATGTGTCCTTATACAAAATGGTTTGTGTTCCATTATATCCCATAACAGTCTGCCATGTTTGAGGTATGAGAACAAAAAAAAAAAAAAAAGTGGTAGTCAACAGTATAGTTCTGAATCTAGTTCACCTTCTAGATTGTTTTTATTTATCTGCCACAAATAGCAAGGACTTAAGTCTTATTTTAACAGTTGCTATATTCTACTGCAACTATTCTACATATTTTAGAATTCAAGGAGGAAAAAGAGGTTTTATTTCTAAATGCTTACACATAACATTTCATAATCAGGTCAGTATTTTCATATAATGCTTTTTTGATTTTTTTTTTCTAAAGTTACCAGGCAATGACCAGGTGTGAGTGCAATGGTTCTTTCTGTGTATATCCCATGACAGCATCTCTGGTAGTAGTTTCCTTTTCTGTCTCCCATATTCCCTCACTTTTCATAAGTTCAGCTTTTGAAGGAGGCAGAAATACCACCTCTCCCAGGGATACTTCCTGACACTGAGCACTGCCTAAAACAGAAATCTGGTTCCCGGTGCTAGCTGTAGTTCATGGTGTCTTCTACCAGCAGTAAACAGTAATATCACTGATGAAAATTTCAGTCTGTTAGCTTACAAAAGGTCATTAACTTAAAAACAAAAGACAAAAAATTTAAGAAGTGATTTTTCTGTCTTCCCTGTAACAGTTATGGTATGTAAGAGGCTGTAAAGTGCAGAGCAGCTGAACACTCATAAACTATTTTAATACCATTTAGAAATGAGAAGGAACAGGGAAAGAGGCTTATGTAGCAATGGAGTTTATTATACTAATCAGTCACTTCTACAGGGCACTACCATGATTTTAAGTCCTTGCTCCAGTGATGTGAAAAAAATTAAGTGGTCTCTTCTCCAAATCTCTAATATAGCTTGGTCTACATCATAGGACTCTCTACTACATTTGAGGGAATTCTGTGCTCAGATAGATTAGGCAAAGAAGGCATGTTTTATACCTTAGCAGAGCAGTAAAGCAAGGTCTGAAAGCAAAGTAGAAGGACCTAAGAGAGAGAAACATCTCAGTGTTATGCTTGGATAGTTTTAGGTGACAAGAAAAAGAGATCTGAGGTTAGGCTGAGATCTCTGGAAAGGCAGCTGACACTGAGTTGAACCATGAAAACAGCCAAACCTCATGCTGATTTACCTGTCTAGTGTTGGCCATAAATGCACACAGAAGGTGAATGTGGAAATCTCAAGAATTAAGGCAGTGGGGCTGTAGTTTTTCCCCCTCCGGAGCATGCATGTTACACAAAGAGAGTTTCCTTTGAAGTAACTTCATGTTTTGCATAGAATTTGGTCTTTCCTTGTGCACATCCTAGTATTTATGTGGAGAAAAGCCAAGTGTTTTAAACTACAATAATTTGTCTCTTTTCCTGATATGCAGGTGAGGAAACCCTTAAACTGTACCTTCAGGCAGATTTGAATGGTATGTAATCTCATCCAGCACACAGTCTGTTCAAAATAAAATAGTGTCCATATCAACAGCTTTGAGCTTTCAGAATTTTAACACTATTACAGCTGGGAATGTAAATAAAAAAGCGTATTAAGAAAAAAACCTCTTGCTGTAAACATCAGAAATAACATGAATCAAGTGTATCTTTCCATTACACAGAATAGTTGCATTTTGTTGTTGGGTTTTTTTGTTTGTTTTGTTTTTTTGTTTTTAGCAAAACAAAAGCCCAGCTCAGGGCTGTTACCTATAATGAACCGGCTTTGCCTGTGTTCATACATCTCCCTTTTTCAGCTGGTGTGTATCTGTTCTGATGACAGCAATTTATTTGTTATATCTTTTGTCTCAAAGTGCCATAACAAGCCACCTACTTTACTTCCAGGTGTTGCTTACTGTGCCACCTTTGAACTGGTGGAAAATAGCTCTCTTGTAACCTCTGAACCTCTTTCCTCTGAATGCTGGGAGATGGTGGTCTCAAAGCCTTTTGGCAGCAGTTGTGGCCATGTCTGCAGATAGATGTTGCAAGCTATAGTGTGACTTGAAAAGAAACCACTCAGGTGCAATCAACCCCCTTCTGGTTTGTGTTTTTCCCTAAGAATTTTATTAATCTTTAAGAAACATGTGGCAGCTCTGAAACCAGAGTTTTACTTGCCCCAGTCTTAGATGGGATGGTTGGTCCCTGAGGAGCAAGCACTAGTTCTCCGCATAGTACCTGTGGTACATGCATGATTCTGTCATTGATAATTGATGTTTGAATACGATGTGAACCTAAATATTGTGCCCTGAGTTTTATCAAGAGGTCTGTGGTCCAACTGGTACGGTATTCTATATGTGTATGTGCATATCCAATCATGTTAATAGAAGCTATTTTGATACAGAGTGAAAGGGTGCAGGTGTGCTTGAAGGATACATATTTATTTGTATGCACAATTACTCAATTTGGGGTTTAGGCATTTAAGTGGCCATTTGTGCTCTCATTTTAGACTATTACGTTCATCCTGAGGGAATGGATTTGTGCAAATCAGCAACACAAATCTACCTATGTTTTGCTGTATGCTATCTTTGAAAATATTTTGCCTGACTTGGATAGAAACTTGGATTGATTTATCTCTAACTTCCTCCACCTTCCTCCCCTTCCACCCCTCCCCCCTTGAAATATCTGTTCTAATCTGAGGAACATGAACTATGGTGGATGAACAGCAGTTCTTCAGCAGCATGTTTTCCTTTTCCGAATGGTTAACTCTGGTAATTGTTTCTGTAATGTAAGCTAATATTTTCAGCTAACAGTTATTTAGGGTACTGTCATGGCAAGCTGTAATTCAACCCTGTTGCCTAGTGGTCCAAATAATGACCAAGGCTTGCCCCTAGCTAAATTATTGTTCTTCTGCTTCTTACTTTCCCTTCATGCACATAAACAAGTCTGTCTTTATGCCAAACTCTGAAATACAGAGGAAAACAGAAGCCATATTGTTGATTCAGTGCTCCATCCTGGCAGCTTCAGGGAGAGAACTGCTTATAGAGGTATGAAGGCCTTTGAAGGGCTTCTTAGTGACTTGGACCAGAGGGTTCCTAGTGGCTCACCAGGTTCTTATTATTCTGTCACATCTTTGATGTATCTAGATGGAGCATCTACTCCAAATAATTAATAGAGCAGATGAAGAGGTCCAGTCTGATGTGGGACTGGAAGACTACATGGGCTGATACTAACTGCTGCTCACAGCCCCTGAGTGCACTGAAACTTATACTGAAATTAGGAACCTTTGATTCTGACTTATGAGGCAGTTTATGGAAATAGCACTTGTAAAAAAGATTGTGCTTGATTTACCTTCTGTGATTCTCCTTTAAGAAAGAGCAGACATCAGAAAAGGGCAGTAGCAATGTGAATACCACAGAAGTATGAACTTTTGTCAGTAAAACTTTGCAGAGAAATTAAATTTTAAGTTCCTTCATGTTATTAATCCTACTAAGGATTAGTATAATAAAAGTTTATTGATTAATTTTCAAGCTGTAATTTGCCTGTAATTCTTTTGAAAGAAAATTATACTTTTATGAAATGGAAATATACAAAGACTGCATGACAATAGACTAAGGAGGGGTAAATTATATTTTTTAGATCACTCATTGTGTTCAAAACCAGCCTCTTAATTCTTGGAATTTAGCAAATCTTTTGAAGTAATATGGATGTCTGTCTAACCTGGGAAATACTCAAAAGTAGAAAATATATCAGTGAAATCATTCAGATAAGTTTGGGCCAGGATTCATGGTGGGAAACTTTGTAAATTGCTAAAAGAACATGAGAAGGAAGGATATAACTAGGGCTTTCTTCAAGGTGATTGATACATGGGTGCTGCAAGGACACTGACTATAAAGAGACAGCTCTGGGATCATCTGGAGAATCATGATGGCCAGGTGGTGCTGGGCATGCTCTACAGGATGAGGTTTGTAACAACAGGTTAAGAAATGGGGTCTGACCATATTATGTGAATGTTTTGGAGACTAGAAGTTGGGATGGAGAGTCCATTGGCCAATTCTTGCTGAAGAGGGGAAGGTAACTCGGGATGTAGTAAGCAAAGAAAGGTGTAAGTGCTACAGGCAGCTTCTGTGTGTGCTCAGGTAGCCCAGGTTTGATCTTATAATCAATTGATCTGCATTGGTTTTGTAGTCAGGCTGCTGGCAAAAGAGCCTGGAGAGATCATGGTCTGATTGCCATCTATGCTGACATTCGGGAGGCAGCACAGAGACTTGGAGATTTGTGTTAGTAGAACAGAACTGAGGCCCAAGCAGTGGCTCCACTCTCCTCTTGGTTGTGTTTGCAGGTGTCATCTGGGAACTGATGCTATAATTTTGCATAAGAGTGATTTCTGACTACTTCAGGGAGCCCCACACAGGAGCCACTGGATAATTTTGTTTTCTTTAGAAGTCTTAGTTCCATTTTGTACCTTTGAAAGGGCTGAGAAGATGAGATGTCTCCACTAGGTGGCTGAGTTCAGGAGCTTATCTGCATTGCTTTAAGCTTGCTATTTTCACATCAGCCCATTAGACAAACTCTTCCCCAGTCTGGAAAGGAAATGGAGCTCTTAGTAATTTTCTAATGTCTAGTGCTTGTAGGCTGCCTTTTCTTTTTCTGCTTCAAAATGTCACATTGGATTCCTGATGGAATTAGAGATTTTTTATCTTCCTTCCCTCTGCTAGACCTGTAACTTTTTTTTTTCCTTCTACACTGAAGACTTAATTTCTTACATATGTGAGACAGGCTGAAAATTAAACAAGCTAGCAGATAGACAGAATGGTTCTTCATGTCTGGAAAGCTGCAATGAGCTGTGACTTAGGAATTACAGTGCTTCATATTTAAATTTTTTTTTGATGCATTAGAGTGGCACAGGAACTGACAGTGACATATAGAGAAGGCCCCCTTAGTAAGAGTGAGGCTGTTATGTGATAAATGACACAGTATATCAAAGGATTTCCCGTTATCCATCATGCTGGCTTCCTCTGAGCACATTCTCGCTAAAAAGTAACTACACAAGCAGCTGGGGGATGCTGCAGGTAAGGTCAAGGGTGTGTTCAAAAGAGAAAATGAGGAAGCAGGAAAGTTCATGTTTAGTATGAGAATTAATAACCCCCATGGTTTGAGTTTGGATGTTTAAAGTAATTTTGGGTTTAAATGTCTAAGGTATCCCTGGTTTATGTCTTTGTCAAGAATGAACCTTACCTTCAACAGTTCTCTCAAAAGTTGTTCAACAAAAAGGTTCCAAAAATCCACTGAGTTTTCAGTACTGAGCAGCCAAGTTTTCCCTAAAGAAAGGCCATTTACCATGAAGTTTTTGATTAAAAGCATGGTTCTGTCCTCTGATACATCCCCAGACTTTCCCTCTTCCTTCCTTTCACCTCTGGTTGGTAGTTTGAGCCTGAAAGGCAGTGCAGTGAAAGTCACAGTCCACACTTTCCTGTGTAAATGAGAGGCATGGGGCAGGAAGGCAACCATAAGAGCATGGTGGCACAGTTCCTGTTATAAACATAAGGTATAAAAAATACTTTTTGGGAAAGGAACAGGGTTCAGACTTTAAACACACCTGGTGCAGGTATATCCTCTGCAGGACACTTGCTACTATTGTTGACTGGTCAAACTGAAAACTAATGGACCAGGCCTGTGCCTTCCATTTTTGGAAAGTTTGTTGGGTTTTGATACCATCTTTTTCCTCTCTTTGTCACCTTTAACCCAATACTACCTCTGTCCAAGAGGAGCAAGGGATGTGTGCCAATATAGCCATCAGGCCATTTTAACCTCCAGTAGTTTTTAATTTTTTTTTCCATCAGCCTTTATGGCTGTTCTTTTTTTCTCCACTTGATTAGTGAACCCTCACTAGCTATGTAGTATAGAAACCTAGACAGGAAAGACAGGACAAGTTGTCTGTCTCTTTTGATCCCTGAACTCCTGATTTTTGACTCTGCTTAAGTGGTTGTGCCCATATACACAGTAGTACTTGGTGCAGTATATCAAGTGTCACTACTTCACATTCCACTCTTAACAACAACATTTAAAGTAAAGTCATCAACTTGATGATACACCAGTGGCCAGCATCAAATGGTCTGGGGTTGTCTTCATGTTACAAGTATCAATCAATGAATGGATTACTCTGGAGCTAATTTAATCAGAGCCCATCAGTGAACTGGTTTAAGAAAACCTCCTTGTTGGATGTGAGATGAGAAGAGGATAGTCCTGGTAGGAAAGTTTCTACAAGTTCTGTATCCCCTCTAACAAACCTATTCATTAGCAGATGGAGTTGCAAGTCCCTCAGGTACATCTGTTCAGTACAGGACTGCAGGTTCCATGGATGTTGAACTGGAAGCTCCTGCCCAGAACACAATTTGCTTAACACAAACCAACCTAAATATATAGATAACTCTGCCCCCTCCAGCTCCTAGTGCTGCTGTGATCTACTTTATTTGACAGTACAGCTTTTCCTTCACAAACTCTTCATGTGATGAGGCACTTATTTTAGCTGTTGACCCCTATCAATGATCCCTCACTGAGAGATCAGGTGAAGAGAACCAGGCTATTATCTGCCTTCCTCTCACACATTTCTAATGAAAGCAGCCAATTCTGCTAACTCCTACAGCTGAAGTCACAGTGAGGGAGACCCGGCTGAGCACAGAGAAAAGTTCTTGGAATGGCAGAGCCAGGGTGAAGAAATCCTAAAGGTAAGGCTGAAAAAGAAAAGTTAAGCTGGGAGAAAAGGTGAACAAGTAAAGCAGGGAGAAATTCTAAATTCTAGTTCCATATTTAATACGAGAAGTCATGAGAATCAGTCAGCAGAGTGAAGAAAAGTATCTTTACACCCTCCATGCATCTCTCTATGCACTTTTAACTTTCTTACTCCACTGAACATTAGTAACAAGTTAACACTGTGTTCTGTTTTCTCTGTGTGTGACCCACTGAAAAACACAATAGGTTTAACAAACAAAATCCAAAGCAGCTCCCACTGGAAGATATCTCTTCAAATGTTATGAATGTTAATGTTTACTCCAGTTATAACATCTGTTGAGTCTTTCTGTTCTGGCTGCTCAGTTCCCTCTGGACTTGGGAGATGACAAACCAGTTTTCTCCCCCCACCCCATGCACTGGGTTCAGCAGATGAGTAGGACTGCAATATAACACCTTCTCATTTGGTCTTCAAAAGTTACAGACCAGGCTGCTATGACTTACCACTACCTGAAGCCAGATAAATCTTCTTAAATAGTGCATGTGTTAAATGCTTGTGCTGTTCCCTCCCTTGGAGCACCTGTTTCAGCTGGTAACCATGCTGCTTGCTCACTTTCCAATGGGATGCAAAGGTGTCACTATCACATAGGAATATTTTAATTGCACTTCATTAACAGGTAAATGATACCAGTGTCTCAATGTGGTAGAGCAGGCTGTCAATAGTTTGCAGTCACAGATGGATGGTCTGTCGTCTCAAGCTGGATACCAAGGCACTGCCTTTATCTGCCTTTGTCTTTGATTTTCATTTTTTTTCTGGTTTAAAGGTCCTGTAGGCTGTAATTGCTTTTTTGGGACTTAATAACTTATCGTTAGCCCTTGATTTGAGAACAGCTGTTGTCTTCACATTCTGCATGCTTCACTGTCTGGTTTATAATTATAGTCCATAAATTGTGTTAGGATTTTTGGTAACATGGAGTGTACTGAAAATGAGATTCTTTTCAGAATTTGTCACTGCAGAAGACAGGGAAGGAAAAGAAACATTGTCCAATCATGAGAATTCTGTTTTTCTCATAGAATTGTTAAGGCTGGAAAGGACCTCTAAAATCATCAAGTCCAACCAATACCACCATGCCCACTGGCACGTGTTCTTAAGCACCAAAACATCATATCTTTTAAATACCTCCAGGGATGGTGACTCCACCACTTTCTTGGGCAGCCTGTTCCAGTTCCTGACCACTCTTGAGTAAAGAATTTTTTTCTAGCATCTAACCTAACCCCTCCAGCACAACTTAAGGCCATTTCTTCTCATCCTATTGCTGATTACTGTGGAGAAGAGACTAAAGGGACTACTTCTTTCAGGTAGTTGTAGAGACTAACAAGGTCTGCCCTTGGCCTCATCTTTGTGTTTCTGGTGCAAGCAGGAGTGTGGCA
This sequence comes from Florisuga fusca, assembly GCA_038090715.1. Classification (NCBI taxonomy): domain Eukaryota; kingdom Metazoa; phylum Chordata; class Aves; order Apodiformes; family Trochilidae; genus Florisuga; species Florisuga fusca. The sequence goes on from JAAWXA010000009.1 coordinate 59,814, forward strand.
TTTTTTCCAGGACTGCAATCAGATGTTCATCCCGTGCCACTGGGATTTGCAGCACGAACGTTGAGGCAGAACCACAACAGTGCAGAAGCTCCTTAGTTATAGGAGAGTGATATTAGCAGCTTTTCCAATCAATGACCTGATTCCTCCTTTGTAATTCTCTGCAGTAGAGCTAATGGGAGATTCTCTAAGCAAAGCCCTCGGTCTCTGTGTGTAAACAAAACAACATTGAGAAACCCCCAGAGGATGGAGAAGTTTTGGGGGTTTTATATGCTTTATACCTTTTCAGTCGTGAATATAAATGCACATATTTACATATTTTGATTTTTTTTCCTTGATATCCCAACATATGGTGTTTTTTTTCCTTGCTCTGCCCCCATAGGGAGTTAGAAACTTTTTTTTTTTTTCCTCTCCCCAGAATCTCTCGTTCTTTCACTTCTGCCCTTTCTCTGTGAATGTCTTTTTCTCTCTATGCAATTCTGCTTCTGGAGTTTTTTTCTGCCACTCTTTCACTCTCCTGTTTTGTTTTATTTTTATTTATTTATTTTACTATAATTCTTTGGGATTATATAAAGCTTCTCATTAGCATGATTTGCGCCAAAGACCTGGAAGATCCAGAGCACCCTGTGTCGTTCCTGGTGGTGACCATTCCAAGAGTTCTGACTGGTGTTCTCTGTGAGCTGTGAGTGCTGGGAAGTGGTGTCCAAGCACAGTGATCTGTCCTCAGGCAAAACAAAAGGATTACCTGGTCCCTGTAGAAATAACCAATAGGGATAAGGATGCAGGGGGTGGAGGAGGTCTACTCCAGTTGCTGGGTGATGGTATGCCTCAACCCTGCCTACTCATCGTTGTGAAATGGTTGTTTAAGCACAACAGGGTGATGAGAGGTGGAGCTGAGCTGGTGGGTTTTGAGAACATCATTGATACTCACTGCCTGGCCCAATGGTGTACCCAAGACTAAGGTTGGATCCAGCTGCACCTGGGCTGTGCTCTCAGAGTTCAGAAATCAAGGGGGTCCAATCTGAATCTCCCTGAATTGCCCAATTTGTGTCATGACAAGTAGAGAGACCGTTTGAAAATAGTTGTTTTTTGTTGGATGAGTTCAAAGAGGGACATCACAAAATACTGTAATTTAGAGAGGTCAGTTTCCATACAGCATAAAAGAGTTCTTTTAAGTTTCTCTACCATCAGGTAGATGGATTATTATTATATAGATTCGGTATCCAAGATCTTACGAGGTATTTAGGCTTTTGAGTTTTAGAACATGCAGTACTAGCTGAAAAGGTGTATTCTTAGTGTCAGCTACCTTTGGAGTACCATACTATGATGTGCAATGTCTTCCCCTCTCTGCCTATTTACCTCAGCACTGACCTGTGGACACAGTTGTGTTACTCTGGAATCCATCTGTGCTGTCATCTGAAGAAACTAAGTCATAGTAGTTCTCCTGCATTTGTAAAATAACAATTTCTTTCCTATTGAACAGCATGGGCTGTATCATATTCCTTAAATAGCTTTGCTCCCTGTTGGCCAGCACTATTATAGTATTTTTCCCTATTACTTACATAAAACCTGCTTTATATTAAATAACAATGTGTTAAATGACTTCATTATTAGCATTCAGAGATATTTAGTGTAGCTTAAACTCTCCTCAGATCTGGAGTAAGCTCAAATCCCATTAAAAAGATTCCTGGGTTTATATCATCCAAACAATAACTTTCTGTTCTGTAGCAATTTCCCTTCATCACCAAGAAATAACAAGCAGTGCTTGCAAATTCTCTGGCTAATAATTCAGTGATTATGGTATTAATGGCATATTGTGCAAAAGAGGTGGTAGAGAAGCACTAGCAGAGAAAAGCACCTATCAGCCTTGAAAATGGCAGCAGATCTGTTTCTTCTCATTGAAATTCATTTGGCTAAGTGAAGTGAGTTGGGTTTGGTCACTTGTTCTAAAAAATTAAGTTAGTAATAATCCATTTATCTGCAGGATACATGGACAGTCCCCTGGATTCCATGACCTCGTGCAATCTTCTCTGGAGTTTACCTCTCAGTATCTGCATTTAATGCCACTTGTCCCAAACAGATAAAATGTACCTTAGCAGGATAGGAAACTAACTTGAAATAATTTAAAATCCACATTAGTTAATTTTACCTAAATAAAAATCATATTTTTAATATATTTTTCATTGTGTGATATGAATAAAACATTTTGCTGTGTGGAGCTGACTGTAACAAAATGTTCCTGTTGTTTCCAGTAGGGATTTGGGAAGGGACTTGCTTTTGTTATATTGTCATACCTGGAGGTAAAAAAGATAGATGTCTAGTAGGGAAGAGAAAAGTAATGTTCATACATATAATTTCTGTTTGGTTTTGTTGTTGTTTGATTTATTCTCTTAGGCTTTTTGTCTTGGCTTTGTTTTGTTGTTTTTTGTTTTTTGTTTTTTTCCTTAATTTTTTTCCTAATTTTTAAAAAAATATTCTGCCACAGGCTTGCTAGTGGGTACATTTGAGAGGAAGATCATGGTATTTGCTTAGAACCGTCTGCGACATATCTGTAGTGCACCTGGGAATGTGAAGGTCTTTGGATCAGCCCTCTAAAAATAAGGGTTCTCTCTTGGTCTTTTTTTCAGCAATGTTTTTCACCATTTGTAACCATTTCACCACTTCAACTTTGAAGTGTGACAAAGATATTTATAGTAAATAGGAAAAAAAAATCATCTTTTCCTCCATACCACGTAATATAAGTAAAAAAGAAGGTAGAAAAAGTGTAGTAAAGAATTGAGAGGTATCATATGGCAATCCTGGTCCAGCAGGACAAAACCTGACATTAATCATCTTCACAGTCACCCACTGTCAGTGGGTGACACCAAGAGCCAATACTGAGTTCTGAGCATGTCACTGTAATAACTATGAGGGGTAAGGAACAACTTCTTTTAGATTTGTTGGCTGAGGTAATCTTATGCCCAGCATCAGAAGGAATAAGAATTCTTATTACTTTATTCTAGAGGGTTTATTTCCATATGTTAAAAGCCCTGTTATTAATACAAATAAGTTTGTGTTTTTTAATGTGTAGCATAATACATTAAATGCTAACAGTGATGTCTTTGGCATTAGAATCTGAGCCCATGAATGTCTTGAATACCTGTATTCTGCTGGTTAGTCATACACAATAGGAAAAATGGGATTTCATTAATTTTCTTGTTTCCTCTGCTTCAGGAAATGGTTGATAGCTGTCTAGATGTCCTCTCCGTAGCAATTCATGATATGTTTCTTCAGCCTTTAGCTTGAAGGGCAAATTGGTTATTATAGGTGCCTTGGCTTGTGGTTGAATTCTGTTTTCCTACACCCCACCGTAGATTCACTGTTTCTCTGCTGGAATAAGTGAAGTTACTTCGTGGTTTGTCAGTGCAACTGGAAGCATAACCAACTGGGCTGTTCAAATTGCTCCAGTTTTCCTCTTAAACCCCATCTTAAGAACCAACTCTCAACTTTACCTGTCGACCAATCTAGTAGTGGAACATCTGGCTTAAATATCTGCTGAGAGAAAATACACTTTGCATCTCTGTCAGCAAGTAGCAAACACTGTATGCTAGTGTTGCAGTGGTGAGGAAACTCCATTTCCTTCAAGAATACCAAAAGGACTCTGTGTGCTAAAGCTTCCTTGCCATTGCAGCTCTTGCTAGGACCTAATGTTTGCGTGTGCATGCCTGCTCTCCTAGAGAATATCCATTCACTGTGCAAGAAACCTGCATATGTATTCATTAAAAATACAGCCTGCAGTCTCAGCTATAAATGCAAGGCACAGCTCCTCCAAATGGTGCATAGATATTTCCTGTGTGGACATTCTGGGATGAATTTGTAGCACAGAGCAGCGAGGGTGTATTTGCAGTTGCAAGCAGACAGCTAAATAATAATAATAAATCAGTAAGTAAATAAACCACATTCAAGCAGCTCTATTCTCTGAATGCAATTATGGGGCTGTGTCCATTCAATCAGCACAGTCACTTTGCATTTGATGAAATTCTGATAAGTGGATTTAAATAATACTTTGAGAATATTGTTGAATCAAATATCTCTTTGCAATGATGAGAAGCATGTTTTGAAATTATCTTCAGCTCACTCAATCAGGCTATCTAGGGAGGTTGTTCTTCCCTTTAAGGCTCTAGAGTTACTCTACACATGTGGAAAATAAAAAATGTGTCCATATATTTTTCCTAAGCTTTACTCTTGGCATGTCCTATGCTTCAGGAGGTTTTACTAACCTGTCAGAAATATGATCTGCTTGATTTAATTCCTATTGTTACTTCATTCAGGTGGCATCTCCCAAAATGTGGTTGCAAAAAAATTTCTTTTTGCTTCTTAAGGGAGAGCTCATGTCAATAGTTAACACTGGGATCTTTGAGCCTCCACTGTCAAAGATTTTCTATCCTGCAGATTTTTTGTGAAATGCAAGTAAAATTTATAGCAGAATTTGTGATGGATGCAAATTTTCCTTGGAACCTCTTCCAAAGCATTGTCATTGCTTCATATAACATCCCCGCTGAGGTGGTAGATGTGAAAGAAAGAGCAAGAAAGAGGAGACCCCCTGAGGCACTCCAGTTGAAACCATCATGTAACCTGTCACTGAGTTATGTGAGAAACTCTTAGGCAACTTGCTATGGACTATGACAAATCATCCCTGGAGGGACCCCATAGGATGAACAGAAGTAGCTGTGAAGGAATACTCTGAAAGCCCAAAGCTTTCTCTGCCTGCGAGGCTGAGGGCCTTTGTGCATGTATCTTGCTGACCCTGTTAGATGACTAAGAGCTGCTGATTATTTGTCCTCAGGCAGTAGTATGAGGATGTATTCGAGTAAAGAGGGATCTTAAAATAAATGGTGACAGCCAATCAGTCGCTGACTACTTACTCATCCTTTTCCATTTGTAGGCCAACAGTAGAGATCTTTAAAATAGGTTAATTCTTGCCTGAACTCATTGCAAAGAGAAAATTTAACCTGTATCAGGATCACCCTAGCAGGAGAAAAAAAAAAACATCTATTGCCTTTCGGTGTCCATATTGGTTGTTGTTGGTGATGGACTGAAAGGCTTCCTGGGGGGAGTGGGACGGAACTCTGATGTTTTTCTGCCAATTCAAGATAGTGAGCTCTAACCACAGGATAGTGCCAGCAGCATAAGTTAGGAAAGCCCTATGGCATTCTATTGCCTTCTCAGCTGCCAGGCCAAACAGCCCCTTTGGCACTGCTGGGCCCTGGTCTTCCCATTCCAGCAGCTCTGTGGTGTCAGTGGTAAACAATCTGCTCAAACTCTGTCATTCCTTTTCCAACTGTTTCAGCAGTCGGTGATACATCTTGTATTGTGTGTGCCAGCAGGGTTTGGGAACATTAAAACCCTTTCCAAGTGGAGCTCTTCCTCGGTGCTTTACTGATAGATAAAGTGACAAACCTGTAAGAGGCAGGAAGGGAGCCCTGCAGAGGCAATCAGGTAAAGACAATCAGGTGTTGCCAATCAGGAGGAGGAAGGCATCAGCTCCTGTTAAGCCCACCTGAGCCCAATTAGGGTTGGCCCCAACTGTGCATGAGCAGAACTGGGGACCAATAAAAGGAGAGAAGCGACTCTGACTGCAGATCAGAAGGCTGCGGGTTGGAATCGCATTGGAGAACCACCAAAAACGGGAGAAGGTGGGAGCTCTTGTTGAAACAGCAGCATGTCTGACCCCAGATCAGAAGGTTGAGTGTTTGAATCACATCAGGGTCACCGAAAAAATGGGAGACTGTTCAGCCCCCTCCTCTGGCAGCTCTAGAGAAGTGCTCCCCGTGCCTCTGGAAGTTCACATTTTATTGGTCCCCCAGTTCTGCTCATGCACAGTGGGGGCCAACCCGAATTGGGCACAGGTGGGCTTAACAGGAGCTGATGCCTTCCTCCTCCTGATTGGCTAGATAAAGTGTCAAACCTGATTGCCTCTGCAGAGCCCTGCAGCTTCTCACCCTTGTCTTTATGCACAAAAGATCTCTTGGCCTGGTGAATGTCTTAAGTTACTTGGACAACAAGTAGAGAGCAGGCTGTTCTTCTAATGGAGCTTTACACTTGGAACAAACTTAAAGAAGGAAGGGATGCATGGAGAGGATGATTGGTAGGCTTTTTGTCTTGTATTTGGTGTGACAACTTGACTTTTTTTCTTCATTTCTAAGGCTTGCTTAATTCTTGGGGTGGTGAAGGTATGGTCTTTTCTACATAAGAATGAAATGTGAAATTCCTGAGCAGCATAAGAAGCTCAAAAGGAAGGACTGCAGCATGCTCTATTGGTGTGTTGTTGCCCAGGAGATCCATTCTGAGTCTCAATACCCTATTCTCTACAGTGGGCTGTTCCTGTGCTGCTTAAAATAATGAAATGCTTCTACTTTGAAATTTGGCTCTTAGAAGACTTAATGCTTAGGAGGTCACCTAATCATTTCTCCCTATCTGATGGTGTAAAACCATGTTCTGCAATTTCCTCCAAGCAAGTTCTATTCACCTGACTGAACTGGAAAGTGCTGGACTGAAACCATGTTAAGCAATTTCAACCCATTTTTCAGCACCTGCTGAATTTGTGTTTCAGTAATGTTTACACGCAGTTGGAGTTACACCCATTCTGCTCGAGAGCAGCTGGGGACTGATGACAGGCCAGCTGCAGCCTGCCACAGCCACCACTGGAGTGCCTGAATGTGTAAAAATGACAAAACATCCAGCCCAACAGTTACCTAATTGCAGCTGGGATTTTGCAGCTGTGGAGGAACACCAGAAGAAATAGATTCAATGCTGCAGTTCAGTGAGCGTGCTTTTCAGGCCAACAAATTTGCAATGTGAGCTGAAGAGAAATGAGCTCTACAGACCTAATTCTTTCTCTTTTTCCTTTTTTTGTCTTTTTGGTTTTTTTTGTCTCCAATTGCAATCCCTTTTTGTTGTCTGTTGCTGGTAATTTTCAGTGCTCAGCGATAGAGATAAGCATCCTTCATGGCATCAACCTTTGAAGACTAAATAATTGCTTTCCTGGCTGTGAATGCTCTCTTTGAATCAACATTTTTCTGCTTTTATCAAATGTTTGCCATGTGGTCTCAGACAAGCCATTAAACTGCTTGGTAGTTACTTTACCCATCTATTCAGTGATGACAGTAATACCTTAAAGAAGCTCTTTGGGCTTAATTTAATGATACGATAATTTTCTGAAATGTCTGTTTGTTTGAAAAAAAAGATAATCCTATTGCTATAGAGAATTCACATTTGAAAGTATGTTTGCATTACTCTGAGGGAGGGTGGGGATGATTAATTTTTTGAAAAAGTGTAGATATTGGACATCAGGAAGTAGCAACAAGCACCATGTTTTTTTCTCTCAAATCCATTTTGGAATGGAGAAAATTTTATCCCTCTGTGCTTTCTTTCCATGTATTTTTAGTGAGAGAGACACTACAGATAAGTCTCCATTGAAAACAGTGTCTGTAAGTTACCTCTTAGGTTGTTTCTCAGCAGTAACAGAATGTTCTTCTTTCCTTTGGAAAAGTTTTGAAAAGCTCATGATTCAATGTTGGAACTTTGCAATTTCTCCTTAGATGCAAATGTCATATTGCCCTTTGCACATTTGCACATCAGTACTGCCACTCACCTTTTGACTCTGAATGACAACAAGTAAAATGTTTGACTCTTTTATATGTATATGCAAATCCTTCCCCATGAGGAGGCTAAAAGAGTTTACAATCTAGACAAAAACTACAGCCCCCAGTCGTTAATATCTGTAAAGACAGACACCATAATCCTATTCTTTGGTTAGGATCAGGATGTGCTGAGTTAGATCAGCTAGCAGATATAAGTTCCTTTCAGTGGCACTGTCCCAGTTTTTACACATTGGTCTTCTAAGTCGAAGAGCTATAGCAATAAATTACCCTTCTATATGTCTTACAGTAAGTGATTGAGAAGTTGTATTAGAGTTCTCTTCTTTTCTCCTTTTCTTCATGTCTAAATAAGGGACTCTGTCAGCCCAGCACTTTGTCATCTACTTTCCTATGAAACATTTCAACTTTTAATCGGGACCTGATATTCTGAACTTACTGAAAAAGGACAATGCCTCTTATCTGAAAGATTTTTAAAACCTTTCCTACTTAAGTTAGATGTTCATCATTAATTTTCTTCATTTGAATCTTCATGCACCTCAGTTCCAAAATAGTCATAAATCTCTCTCCTTTAAGTGGTTGTTCTTCTGTTGTATTGCATAAAAAAAGAGGTGTGTGGAGGAAGTGGCAGGGAAAAGCTATCCAAATGTTTGGATAAAGCATATTGTATTCCCTATTTTGAAATATTGCTGACATCTGATTCTTCAAGCTTTCGGATTCAATTTAAGAACAGAGTTAAAAATCAGGACCATAAATTAGTTGCCCCAATTTTTTTTTTTAATTTTTTTTTTTCTTTCCAGGAAGCTAGTTAAAAATCTCCTGACTTTGGAAGATGCTGAGTGCTTGCAACTCTATTGAACTTCAATAGGCAGTGATGAGTATCTCCGTATTTTGAAAAATCAGGTCATTTATTTCAGTATTCAAGCAACTTCACTTTACAAATCTGTTTCAAGAGGGAATTTTTTGATCCTACTAGTCCCCAATTAAAACATGTCAATTCCTATGCAAAAACAGATTAGAATTTTTGCTCACACAAGTATATATGAACCTCATCCATACATCTGTTCCTATCTAGTGCCCTAGTTTTTCTTTACTAGAAACTTCCAGCAAAACTTCTACAGTCAGTGCGTTTGCCATGGTATCTATTGCAAGTCTTTCAGCTCCCCTGAGTCTGTGATAGCACCTCTTAGGAATTGTAAATCTTGCTATGCATCCTGAATTTTCAGCTCTAGCTTTACTGCAATGAAATCTTTCCAGCCTTTGCCCAAATGTTTCTAGGGTCTTTGAGCTTTCTGGAGCGTTTGGTAGGGTTTTTTTGGTTTTACAGTAATCTCTTACTGCTTGTTATATTCATATATTTTAAATTTTTTTCTGAATGTTTTGCAGAGCTCTGCAAGCCCATCAGGTTTCTCTAGTGGATACTTTATTTTAATAAGTGTGTATTGAATGCTTCGTTAAATTTCACTATTGCGAGGTGCCCAGAGACATTGTGCTTGGATGAGCAGTTATGTAAGTGCAATTTATTTTAGGTTTTTGTATCAGAATTAGCACTCAGATGAAGCTTGAAGGCCTCTAGTGTATGTGCATGGGGAAAAGTCAACAAATAAGGGAGCTTAGTGCATCTACAGACAACCCCAGACTACTTGTCTTCTCTGTGACTGCTTTCTCTACTCCATAGCAGATCAGTCCCCCAAATGCTCTGCTAGCACTGTTGGAGTGGCTGTTGCCTGATGTCTAAGAACATACTGAAGGATTAGTTTCATGCTAGCAAAGGACTGAATTTGCTTTGCTGAGAGCTGCAGATCTCTTTTCCCCTGTCTCTCTCTCCTTCTCCCCTTCTCTTCCCTCTCTTTATATTAAATAATTCTTTTTTGACATTCCCTTCCTCGTGAACAGATGCTTTATTTGTAAAACTTTGTTATCTACAGGCTGGATGTGGTCTTGGTAGTTGCTGTCAGGATTCATATGGGAACAATCCACATTTATCATTTGTATGGCAGTCCTAAGACACATAATTATTCTGGCCTAGGCACTGGAAGAATTTAATCTTTCTCCCCCTCTTTACCTGAGACACTTACAAAAAGGATGCGGTAGGGGTGTGTAGTAGGGTATACACATTTCTGGGCAGGATGGTTGACAAAAGTGGGTGGTGTTTTGGGATTTATTTATTTTTAAATAACTGGCATGATTTATTGAACTCTTTGCTATGCATTACATCCTAGCTATTGCATGAAGTCATCTCCAGTTACTAATAGTGATGGTATTTCTATCTCTGCTCAAGTCTTTCAAAGCATACACAAATGGAATCATGGAAAGTGTTACCCAAGAGTTCACAACATTAGAGAGAAGTATTATGTTAGGGCTAGAACATTTGTGAGTAAATTATCAGGTGCTGGCAAAGACAGAATGCAAGAAAATGTGTCTGGTTCAATGGAAAACAGCCACAATTCTTCAAAGGTGGGTAGAATGCATAAAAAGAAAATAAGATATGGGAATTTTGGTTTTTCCTGTGGATTCGGTTTTGTGTTTGTGTGATGGTGGTGGGTTCCAGGTTTTTTGTTTCTGTTTTGACCTGGAAGCTGCATTGCAAACAGGTCTGACCTATAAATATTGTTCCTCTCCACAGAAGGGAACATTTATTGCAAAGAAAGCAAACGGCGTTTTGTACAGACTCCTGACTCCTTGGTGGAATTCACAGGCAGAGTTAGAAATCCCATGTCAGAAAGGGGAAAATATAACAAGCCTGGATTCATATGGGTCATTGCTGAGTAAACTGTGAGGAAATACTACTTTATTACAGAGTGCTCATATTAGCCATGCAAGTAGCTTGTAAATTTAGTAGAGGTCAAATCCCATGACACTAGCTCAATGTGGTAGGAATTTCCAGTGATGTTGTAGATATTAGCAGTAATATCTTCATAATTATATTGGACTTAGAACAAGGCTGGGGAAAAAAGGGTGGGTAGGAGATGAGGAAAAAAGAAGAAACCCTTCCAGCATGATCAAATAGCACAATGTGATGTTACTTTCCTTAGCTGGGCTGTGCCAGCCTTGCAAAGGAAAGGAGCTGGCAAGCTGTGTATTTGGTTTTGTGTTACTTTGTAAGCTACCACTCAGCATATTTCAGTTAATGCTGCTTTGTCAGAACTATAATTTACTAATGGAGGAAGTCTAGTGTGTCTCTTTGTATGCCAGCCAGTGCCTAGTTCCACTATAAATCACATCACAGCCTCGTGTACAGTGAGGCCCCTTTTTATGCTTCTACGCTGAGCTGAGCAACTTGATGACAAAATAAAACTGCCCCATGCCTGCCCTTTCTTGGAGAAGAAAAACAGTTATCTCTCTTGAGCCATGGTAATTCATACTGAAGGATGAATGTATGAGCCTGCTCAGGATTACAGGGGCACAACCAGCTCTGCCTAATCTAAAGTAGTCTGTCTTTTTTTTTTTTTTTTTTTTTCCTTTAAGTTTGTTAACATCTCTTCAGAAAACAAAAACAAATTTGGCAGAACAACCTAGTATCCTCCTACAGGGCTGAAAATATATGTGCTCAAACCATCTTATTTAGGGATACAACCACCTCATTGTCATTCATGCTTGACTCGCAGAGATTTATCCCTGCTGCTTGTTTTTATTGAGGAAGATGGCTGAGGTGCCAGAGAATGGGGATGTAATGCACCTCAGCTTGGAAGAGGTCTCTTTTTGGTATCTTTCTCTTTCTCTCCTTTTTTCTTTCTTCGTTTCCAGTTGTCAGGTGACTGTCCTGCTTTTCTATGAGGTGTTGGCTCATTGAAACAAATCTGATTCCCATACAAATCTTTGAAGAACTCAGACTGGAAAAGGACCCCAGGTTTCCAAGCAAAGGTGTCTTCTAGTGTAGGGAGTCAATGCCCACTGCATGAATCCTGAACATTTAGGTGATTTTGGACAGATTTAGGCCAGGATGACCTAGTGATGGTCCAGGAAGGATTTGTATCTTGCAGCAGGTTTCTTGTGCTTGGCTTGTCTCGTTGTTAAAAAACAAAGTACAATAGCTCTTTACTGTTTACTGGGATTAATGTTGGGTTAATCCAGCTCTGTAATTTGTTAGCAAAATATTGAGAGGGATGTGCACTTTCAGGTTCCTTTCAACTGCTTTGAGAGTTTTTCCTTACATTTTAATTAGCTCCCCATCTCCAGAAGAGTGTAGAACACCATGAAGGAGTACTACCTCATGGACAGCTTGGCTAAGTAAGGATCCTAGGAAAAGCTAACAGAGATCTAAAGTCATTGCTGCACACTCTCTTTAAATTTTTTGGAGGAGCCTAAACACCTTCCCTCTGCTTGTTAAGTATCAGTGTTAATCTGTGATGCCACACTTTGCCCTTTTGCATTATTTATTTTGGTTTAAGTTACAGAACAATCATTTGCAAATTGCAATTCTTAGTGTTCATTTATATGCAGAGATTGCACTGATTTAACTAACAGATTTTTTAAAAATCAACTTGGTTAATTTGATGCAACCCATATGTGAGCAATTAGCTTAAGTCAGTTAAGAATCCTCTTCAGTTACATGGATATAAGCCACATCTAAAATGAGAAAGCCAGAATACAGGAATAAGAAACAGGCTACAGGATATTAATGTTAAAGTAAAGTTTTAGTTAATTTTATATCCTTTCATCAGATCTCAGATTCTATTCCTAATTTTTCACTGATGTACTGCTTTTTTGCATGAGTGACTTCACTTCTCAATTATCCCTGCCTGCAAAATTAAGATTTGCTGACATAGCTTGCAAGAAGATGTAAGTGGGGCTGTTTGGGAAAATGTGTTTTTCCCCCTATGGAAAGCTTAAGCTTTTCTATGAATAATGGATAGTCAAAACTGGAGCCAAATCTTCCCATTTTAAAACACTATTTCCATTTGGAAGTGTCATCATGGTGCCATTTGGGAGCTGTTTGGCTGCCCTGTTGTCCTGGTTCCCCCAGCCAAACTACAACTCCAGTGTTACATCATAATTCTGCATCTTGCTGTATTGCTGTCACAGAGTTTTGATGTTGTATTAGGGGACATGTGGTGCAGAAACCCTCTAACAGAAAGGAATAGGTGCCTAAGAAGTCTCAAATGCCTGTTTTTAACATATGCTGAGACATCTCTCTTCAAAGAGTTTGGATGGTTTTGATGGTACAATTTAAAATTTTTACTGAAAAGGCGAGGTTTTGAGGGGAATAGGGTGTTGGATTAGTGAGAAAAACTCAACACTTCCTGAAGAAAGTAGATACTCATTACAAGAAACTTCTTCAGCTGAAAATTGACTTTTTTTTTTATCCAAAACCATGGACTAAAAATGCTGTTTTAAGGCTTTTTTAGAAGTTGTATATAATGCATTTGATAATTCTAAGAGAGCTGATATGATCCTGTTTCATGGACCTCAAGAAAATAAGAACCCAGCTTTTATTTGCTCTCTGAATTCTTACTTCCTCCTTCACAAAATAGTACAAAGTATTAGTACTTTCATTTTTTTTCATAAATAACTGTGCAAAGCATGGGCAACTGCAGGTGAATGAATTATCTGGTGTTTAGTAGTTACTCTCCTTGCCACTAGAAGAAACAAAAATCTGATGGGCATCCCTTGATGTGGAACTGGGAGGGAGGTTGCCTCATCTGGCAATGCCTCATGCATTTGCTCATCTATTTGGGAAATCGTGTGAACTTCTTGTCTGATTTGATTATGACCCTGACAGCATTAGTTGGGGTGAAGCAGATCTCATTCTACATCTCTAACTGGTTTGTGACCAAATGTAAATTAATGAAATGTGTCCACTGAGAGCAAAGGAGACCTTAGAGCAGGGTAGAAGAGCAAGGATAGAGGCACAGTTCCTTGCACTGACTGCTTCATCTCTTTTGGGATGCAAAGATTGTCCATTATGACAAAGTCAGTCAGATGCAGCAAGTGAAACACTGAAGGCTCATTACACTAATTAATATCATTGCTCAGCTGTAGGAAGGCAAGAAGCTGGCAGAGCAATGCTTTAGGATAGTGTTGGCCCAAGAGGAAGCATTATCCTTCATGGATTCATTACTCAGTGCTGGGGGGAAGGAGTCATACTGCAGCCACAGTCCGAAACGAGATGTATCCTTTCAACAGCATCCTTAAATTGGTTGGCATTTAGATAGCACGAGTGTAATTTAGGAGATAAATTTGGCATTGTGTGTGTGTAATGTGCAATAACAAAAAAAAAAAGAGAGAGAGAGAAGAAAGTGGTTTAAAAAATTTCTTCTTAAAGGCCCAGAGATAAAACAAACTAGGCAGTAAGAGTTCTCAGTGCAGTTGAAAAATCATCATTGCTTGGTACTTTATGGGGAACTCTTAGGAGAAGTTGACTTTCTGGCCCTGTTTTTCATCATCTAGTTAAACGGTCCATGCCTGTCTTGGTGCTGCAATACTTACTGTGGCCTTTACTCATGATGAAACCAGGTGTCATAGTACAATGTGATGCAAATGAGATTTGAGGGCAATTAGCATTGCACTAGGATCATACATAAGTGGGGAGGGCAGAGTAAATATAATATAAGAATGAGATATACACTTGAAGAAAAAGAGGCATGGAGTAGGGCTTCTGGCTCCTGAACTCCTGTGTTCTTGGGTTTTGTTGGGAAGGTGAACTGCTCTTGAACCTGATTCAATGTAGGCATTTTAGCATTCATGTTTCTTGTAGTCAGAAGGAAAGTGAATGATCAGAAATGAGTTGTTAGCTGCAGTAATGCTGATGGGAAGTGTTTCATTCATCAGTGTCTGCGTATGCCTTGCAGCTATTCACCTGTATTTCACTTGTAAGCAGGAAAAAATCTAATAACTTCACACCCTGAACAAAAGGAAGAGCATCACCTTCTGCACTCCTTGGAGGATGCAGATGAAGGGATTGCCTCACTACAGGGGAACCCTGGGTCTTGCCAACATGCAAAAATGAGATGTCTCAGAGGGAGCTTTAAGTGTCTCATTTTCATGGTGGGAAAGATATTCCATTACAAAATTAATGGTGCAGTCCAGAGCCCAGGTGGAAAAATTCTCTGCCCTCTAATCCCTCATCTTTGATTTCAGTTGTTGAGTGCTGTAGTGCAAGCCTTCTGTGTATGTCTGCTATGTAATAAAATAGATTAAAATAAGAGCTCTACAAAGAGGTCCTCAACACTTTGTATTTTTTATGTTATGCCAGACACAGACATTTCAGAGGATGGAAGACTGTCATTAGCTGTCATTCCCAAGCTTTCTGAAAAATATCCAAACTTGTCAAATCCAGACTGTTTTGTATCACATAACCATACTATTCTGTTGGATTGCTCTCAGTGTAAAACCTCCAATATTTACATTGTTCTGGTGAAATTCTTTCTCTAGAATGATCATTGGCATCACAGGGCAATACCTTGATGCAGTGCCTGGGTGGCACTGGAGAAGCATCTCTGGAATGGACAAGTGATGAATTATAGTCATTATGCTTTCAGCACATGGGCTTGAACAGAGGCAGAAAATAGCGGTTATATTTTTGACACCTTCTTTTAAATTATGAGGGAGGGCTGTGCTGGTTCTTCCTCATGTCACTGAGTCTTGCTCTCAGAAAGATTTAAAATCAAGATAAATGAGGGATAAATGAGGCAGTAATTATTTATGAAGTGCAGCTTGCTGTGTCTGGTTGAGGCTGCCCCATGCTGCTGAACGACACCCTGATGTTTGCCTATGCCTATTTCCTTTTATATAGATATTCTTATCCTACACCAGTACTGTTATCTGCTTTTAAGATGTCCAGTGAATGGTGATTCTACTCTCTACATACCAAACACAATACATCCCTTTGGATTTCATAGTTCCCTGTGCCCCAGGTGCTGTTATTATCAGTCCTGACATCATTCATGCAATATGACAGGCCCTGTCTTTCCATTTCTCTGTAATAGACAGGAGACTTTGAATCATTTTATTTTCCAAACACAGCAACATCTTTTCTTTAAAAACTGCCTTTCATATATATATATATATATATGTATTTGTCTATTATCTAGTGCTTTATATTTATTCTGTATTCTCTTTTTACTCTGTACCTCCTGTTCCTTTTTTTTTTCCTGAGTAACTACCTCTGTATCTTTTCCCCCTGCAGATTACTGATTCAGGCTTATTGCAATTAGCTAAAAGGTTCCACTGACCTTAAGAATCCTTAGATTAAGACCAGGTAGCATCTCTCCATCCATACACAGTGCTCATGCAGCGTTTAGTACAGTGTCTGAGGTTACTGCACTCTCAAAGCCAAGCAAGCTTAAGAGTAAGACAACAAAGAAAACACATCTTTAGTAAAACTTAATGTCAGGCTTTAAGGTACAAGATTAAAAGCAGGGTCTTACAAGTGCAAAGAGATTTAAAATACAATTCTATCTTAAACCAAACAAGTCTGTTCTTTAGCTACTTAACCTCTTTCTCATTAACTCCCTGCGAGGTATCCCTCCCTTTAGAGCAGGAGTCTAATGCTGCAGTTAAAAGTTCATTTAACTCTTATAGATTCAGAATGGGAATCTCAATCTGAATTTTCCTGTCTGGTGCATCAACTTCAGATGCTAAGGATCCATTTTTCATTGTGTAGCTCTCATAAAAATAGGAATATTCTTGGTAGTACAAATTTTGCTAATGCTGCGAGGGGAAAAAAACCACACAAAACATTTAAAGCAAAAATAATAGCCTGGAACTGTGCAAGAAATGCCCTTGATCTGAGCAGTCAATTTCATTAAATCCTGTCAAACATTCAAGACCAGTCTCAGTGTCCCAGGCCTTGTATTTGCTATCAGCACTTGAGATCAGCTTCATATTTTACCTTCTCCCTTGATTGCAGAGCATAACGGACAAAACCATTTTCTGTGAATGTCATTGCTGTTCGGAAAGAGAGAGAAGAAAGGAAGGGAAAAGGGGGCACAGGGCTAGCAGGGAGCTGGTATTGACAAAGTAAACAAACTTTAACAGTATGATGGGAGCAGGGAGAAGGAGGGGGAAAATAACCCTCTTTAATTGAAGTTCTGCATCTCCTTAAAGAGCTGTAGTTACAAACTGCCAGGTTGAGGGCTAATATTTGAAGGTCATTTACATGGGCAGCGTTAATCATTGAAGGGACAAAGCTTAACTCTGTCTCCAAGCTCTCATCTACGTGCACAGATCTTCCCTTCCTTCCCTGTAGTCAACAGGAGCTTTCAAATTATTGTTTCAGAGCTGGGTTGCATTTACTAAACCCACACCAAGCAACCAGCAGCATCTCTGAACTACAGGGGGTGACTGGTTTGTCATGGGGTCTCATATTGCTGATGCTGCTAATCTCTGTTGAGCACCTGTTGTCCTGAAGATCGGGAGTGGTGGACTTCAGAGAAGTTTTTCTGAAGAGCCTGTGAGAAACGTTGTCATGTTTTCATGTAGAATTTTTGACAGAAATATCACAGCAGCGTTTGCTGACTTCCCATGTGTTAGCTGTTGCTAATGTTTTCCGATTCACCCAAGGAGTAACATGGGAACCATGGGTTATGAGGAAAGAAGGGAATTCAGATAACAACGAAACCAGAGTAAACTTGGAATGGGTCTTGTGATGTTGCCAGAAACCCCAAGATGGCATCAGAGACCTTGCTTTTCTACATTAATAATATAAGAAATATTCTTAGTGTCTCATTATTATCTCTTTGTCTTCTGTTCTTAACTGGTCCTCCACTGTTTATAGATTTTTTTTTTTTAAATTTTTTTTTGAGAGTGTTTTTTCTTTGCTACGCTTTCTTGAAGCATCATTTGCAGGGCATTGAAAATGCTGAAGATGCTATATGACACACACCCAAGCTACAGTGCAAGGCTCTGCCAGTACAACAACAGACAACATCCCCAGGAATACATTTGTACTTTATTTTGTTCTAAGAGCCTGGAACAGCAAAACTGGATGCAATTCTGTAGCTAGAAATTCACACAACATGTAGGATGTTTTTTGGTTTGGTGTTTGTTTTTTTTTTTTGGAAGCACAAACCAGTCTAAGTTTGCAATGCCCCTAGAGGCATTCTAGTGCTGAACTAGATAGTATGGAGGTGATGAGGACTTGCCACAATCTCTCATATGCTCGTGGGTTGATTCCTGCATTTTATCAGCACGCTGATTTTAAAATTGTCAACCAAATGAGAGCAAATCCTTCGAGGAGTGTGAGGAGTCTCTGGTCTATACAGTCATGAACAGGTGAGGTTATTTGGATTTTGCAAAACACACAGTGATGTACTGCTCCATGCCTCCAGACATCCTGCACCATCTTTCACTGATCACCGAGTCAGTCACAGAATGTGTTCAAGCCAACTTAAGGGATACATTTTCTCAGTGCAGATCTGGGATCCTTGTTTAGCTTTTTATTCAGCCTTTGCAGTGAAGCCAGGTAATTGTTCTACATAATGATGTACCATGCATCAAGATCATCTTGATGTGCTTTAGATAGCTGCATTTCTTGTGAGTGGAGAAGCTTAAATGAGATATCCAGCTCATCTCATTTAAGTGCATTCATATTTCAGACTGATCGAAGAGATTCAAGTGCCTGTCTTCAATTAGAATGAGTAGGAGTTGGATGTACTTGTTTGCTGTGGAATTTTTGAGAAGCCTGTGCTCTATGTAAGCTGGTTGAAATTCATAGCACAGCATTTAGAGCATTTTAGAAGACTTTGTTTTGAAGTATTCTTTTGAATTGTCCTTATTTAAGTAAAGGAAAAACTACATTTATTTTCAAGACTGCAACTACATGAGCCTTGCAAGGAAATGATGAAATTCATATACTATAAGCACTTTTGAAATAGAAGTACAGCCCATTGGTTCTTTCTAGCCCAATGTTCAAAACCTTTATGTTTGTGTGCTAACTGACAGTGTCCCCTTGTGCCAGAGCTTGCCAGAACTGGAACATTTTTTGAATCAGCTCTTGTTTTACTAGTTTGTGATATGTTGATTTCTGATTTCAGCCACCGTTGTTCATTGAGTGGGGATGATCTGAACAGACAGTGGTTGACACCCAATTCTCAGCTCCATCCAACTATTTACCATGCCAAAGGTCTTCTCCATTACCTGCGCAGCATTGGCCGGGCTCCTGTGGTGAGTTACTGAATGTCCATTGCTTTAGAGCTGGAGAGATTTGGAAAACATCATGTGCTGTAACACTTCCATACTATGGAAGTGTTTTGAAAGTTTTGGTTATTGATTACTTTATGAATCTTATAACAACAATTTCCAACTTCAGAATTTCTGTACGCCTCGCATACAGATCAGAAAATGAAATCCTTGAAGTGGTCTAATAGGCTTGAAGCACTCCAGCTGGTCTAACTATTATGAGTAGGTTATTGCTTTCTACGTGGCAAGGATAGAAATTCCACAAAGATTTAATCTGAATAGACTGTGCAAAGCCCATATTTGAACAACCCTTGCAATCACAAAAACACAAGGAGCAGCCCTCAACATTTCTCAACTTCCTTGCTGCTTGGGTGATGAAAAAAAATGGCTGTTTCTAAGGGGTACCAGAAATTCAAGAGAATTGGGTCTCATCTCAGAGCTTTAACTGCGATAGGATCCATTCCATCTGCTTAGTTTTGCTTCCCAGCAGAATAGAATTCCAAGAACTCACAAAAAAAGAAAAATGGAGAGGTTCTAATGTTAATGAACAGATGTGAATGCACAGACTGGCAGGTTGGCTGCTAATAGCTACAGTGAGGCAAGACATGTCCAAAGAAACAAATTTCCCTCTGGGTTTGACAAAAGCCCCATAGAAGGTGAAAATATCTGTGAGCTGCTTTAGGTGAATTCTTGTGGGAATGTGGTGTTTGACTAAGGCAACATCCCTGAAATTCAACTCTGCAACCTGAGGAATATTGTGGAAACTTAAATCACAGTTGTGGACGCACTCACCCACTTTTTCCTTTGGTTCAGAGAGGTGTAGAATCTATCTCATTTTATCATGCTTTTTCCTATCTGGTCTTTTCTGATACACAACCATCCTTGTCATATCCAGCTATATAAAGCTGAATGCTCAGTGTGAGTTTTCAGCATTGCTGAGTGAAAGGAGAGTATTGATCCTATCATCTCGCTCACTCACAGGCTGCATGTAGGCCTTGGTAAACTGATTTTTCTTTGCCTTTGAAGAGTACATTGATTTTAGTTTATACATACTCAAAAAATGCTTTTTCCTTGCTCCAGAAGAGAGCTGGGTTTTTTTCTTTTCTCTCTTTTTTTTTTTTTTTCCCCCCTAACCTTCAAGATCCCATGGAGCCAAGTTTTCTGATAGTCAAATGATCTCTGTGAAGTGATCTAGTTGCATTTATCATGGGGATGCACAAGAAGTTTCTTCAAAGCAAAGATGCTTGAAGAAGAAAAGGAATGAACTATAAGGTTAAGTCTTTCAAATAAAAGACATTTTAATTGATAACTTTTTATAGACAACAGCCTGTGGAGTTTTGGTTGTTGTTTTTTTTTTCCTCCCCCAGTTTATTTTTGGCTCTGGGAACCTTGGTTAGATCATGGGACTGGGTGAACTGTGGCATTGCATCTCTCTGCTGAATGAGATCTTTTGACTGAGAGCAGCAAAGTGGGAGTATTGGAGAACTTTTATCTGGGAACAGAAAGGTCTAATGGGTAGAAGAAAGTCGCTTTTGAGCATTTGTGGCAAAAAAACTTCTTTAGTTTAGAAGTTACAGTTAACAATGCAGCTCAGCACACAACAGGGAACCTGCACCTTGTGCAGACAGTCAGAGCTACAAGCAAGAGTAGGTAAAAAAAAACTTCCTAGGGACTAGGAGGCCCTGAGCAGGGTTTGCTGCTATCCAAAGGCATTCTATCAAGCTTAGAAACAAGCATCCTACTGCAAGGATGTAGCTCACACTAAGGTAAAAAAACTAGGCCTTTCTACCTCAAAACTCACAATCAAGGTCTTGTCACAATGCTATTAAGGAAAAAAAAAGAGAATTTACACTAAAACAATAATAATAATTTCAAACCATTCTGTGTTCCAGCAGATTTTGTTTTCCCATTTCTATTTTGCTTTTTCTCTGTTTGAAAAGGTGCCTGGTTCTGACTCATGAGGAGGGTTGGTTTTGAGTTAAAAAGCAGCCCTTGCCTTTAAGATGATCAGTGCTGGCAAATAACTTTAAATAGATAAAAATTTGCATGTGTGTCTTGAGTCATATCCCAGCGAGTGCAAGCCTTGAGAATTTAAGTGTTTTGTGTGTATTAGTGTCCCAGTCATATGGAAGGACAGGCTGGAGAAAAAGGACTATTTTTTCCAAACACAGGTTTGATTAGTGTTTGCCAAGACATATCCCAGGCAGAATTCTGTATTGGGTGCTCAGACTAAAAAATATAGCTTAACCTTGGCTGAACAGTGAGACACAAGATACCCTGTAGTGTGAAAATGAAGAATGTATCATAGAGAACAGTTGAGTATAAACATTAGTTAGTGCAGCACCCAGGAAACTTAATTAAAATGTAGTTCTATGCAGCTTGCAAAGAGAAGAAAAATATTTTCAGTAGCATTGATGTTTCTGCTGTGGAAGCTGGTGGCAGTCAAAGACCCAGTGGTCTGAAATATCAGCTGCATTACAGAACCTGACTGTGATTGTCCTGTGCTAATACAGGAGTCTCTTTCTGGAGATGTCAGTAAGGACTCATCTGCAGGTTTCTTGAGGTACAGAATTATAGATCTACTTATCAGGCAGGCCAGCTATCTGATCATCCCTGTGTGCTTTCTGGTGCATAAAGTAATATTTTAGGCAGATAATATACTGTGCCTTTTGTGTGCTGGTAATTCTGTAAATTGGTGGGTAATTGATACCTGGTTGAGCTGGGTTCTCTGCCTTAAAATAAGAGTAAAGCTACAAAATCCTCTTTGATATTCATAGGAATAAATTCTAGGTAGTACTAGTGGTTAACCTAAACTATGACTTTGTATTGCTGATAGATTAGGTGAAACACTATCTGGAAAAATGTCTGTCATTAAGAGAATCAGTAAAAACAGCTCTTTGGAACAAGACATTACAGGATGATTGCACGTGTTTCAACAGTTACTTCAAGTACAGGAGTTGCATAAGCCCTGCAAAATATAAGGGGGATGTATCTCTGGGGTCTGTGCCATATTGTTTTGGGGGTTTTTTTCCTTTGGTAATTATACTGATTGTAGGTTTGCATCAGTGAGCAGCTGTGGTTACCCTATTTGTCCTCCCTTTGTGCCTGGCAAAGGGTATAAGTAAAGCAGGAACAAGTTGATGCTGGGGGGGTCACTGTTCATGGGCTGCAAGTGTGTAAAGTGCACGTTACATGGAGCAGGGATGGGGATGTGCAGACCCAGAGCCCTGCAAAGAAAGCTGGAGGTGAGTGGTGGTGCAGGAAACAAAGCTGACAATTAAGAAACCAAAAAAATGGAGCAGTGTAGAAGTTATGAGATTATCCATTTTGCTATAAGTGGTTGAGAGGGTTCTGCATGTGTACCTAAGCCTCTCCAGCATGGCAGCCTGCTGCTTGCCAGAGGAGCTGAAAGAATGCACATGCTCAATTCATAGATAAACTCCCTGACTTGCTCTGCAGCTAAACTTAGTTACTGTATAGCTGGTAAATAAACATTCTAGGTTCAGTCTTGGCCTAACAGTTGGTGAAAGAAGCTCATCCTCTCCATCTGTTTCTTCTCTCTTCATATGTATTTATGTAAGAATACATCTGTCTTTTTTAGCCCCCATATTTCTCCCCCATCTCTCTTTATGTTGATCTGTAATTCTTCCCTACTTTTCTACACTTTTTTTCTCATCTCCGACATACATCCTGAAAAACTCTTTCAATGAAATCTTGAAGCTCTGTAGAGGCAACCAGGTGAACACAACCAGGTGTTGCCAGTGAGGAGGAGGAAGGCATGAGCTCCTGTTAAGCCCACCCGTGCCCAGTTAGGGCTGGTCTCCACTGCACATGAGCAGAATTGGGGGACCAATAAAAGGTGAGCCTTGAGAAGCCAGCAGGGCTCACTCTAGAGCAGCCTGAAGAAGAGGACAGTCAACTCTGGAGCGCTGGCACCGAGATAGACTAACTGGTTCTAAGGGCAACTTTCGGAGTGCTGTCCTTGCATCTTGGCAAGAACACCTACTGGACCCCATGTCCAGTAACACCATGGTCCAGGAAAGAATTGTCTGCAACAAAGATCCTTTCTACTTGGTGGTGAATATTGGTTTAAAATGAACCTATCCTTTCTCTTTAAAAATTCCTGTCTTTTCATTGTCAGATTTCTGAATATTCCTGATAAAGATGTGGAGAATATGTGTAGCAGCAGTGTATGTATCGACTTTGTATCTCAGAGGGCACTGGCATTGATTATTCTTTAAAATCTGGGTCAATATTTACCTCTTGGGTCATTAAATTGTGATTTTAATTTCTATAGAAGTCAATATATGACTATAAAGGCAATCAAAACTGCGGCTAAAACTGGGAATGTGCCTAGTTTATGTGACAGCTGACATGAGGGAGATGGATTAGATAGACAGATAGATTAGACAGTGTAGAAAGAGATTATTTGCCATGAAGACAGGTTGTGTTTTGTGCTTGGCTTCCAGGAATTCATGCAAAGACCTGAGAGCATCATGCAATGCAGTTGCACAATTATATTTTCCTGAAAATGATGTAGCACAGGTTTTGAATTTAAAGAAGCTCAGGTGATGATTAATTGCTTGGGAAAGCAGAGATTTTTAATCTCATGAGGATAAAGATGGAGTTTAGGAGTTTAGAAGTAGAAACAGCCTGACAAATTGCTCTGTTGTTGTATCATAAGTTACCATGAACCCTTAAGTTCCTGAGTTGCCATGGATTCTTGCACAGATGTCATGTTTATTTCTGCTGAAGACAGAAATGCACTGTATCCCTGAGATCATGTCAGATTGAATAGATAAAGGAAGATACAACTGACAAACAAAATTTGACACAGGTTATAGGCATGACACAATCTAAGCCCCTCTGAAGAGACTTGAAGAAGACAATAAGCCTCCACTAGTCTTACTGGGTTTATTATGAATAACCAGGAAAATGTTTCTTTCTAAATGTTCAAGACTTTTTTTTCTTTTCTTTTCCTTTTTTTTCCCCTTCTCCCTAGGTTTTCTGTGACTACCATGGACACTCCCAGAAAAACAATGTGTTTCTTTATGGCTGCAGCATCAAGGAGACGTTGTGGCAAGCAGGTTGCATGGTGGACACAACGAATATCACAGAGGATGTTGGCTATAGGGTAGGACCACTTTTTTCCTTTCTGCTGTTACTAATGTGTACATGCACCTATGCAACTGGTTAATATAAAACTTTGGAGATCAGAGAAACTTACATCTACTCCAGAGGAATAATGGTCCAGTGAGTTTGGAATTGTGCATAGTATCTTCACAACACCTGGTGCTAACAAGAATATTATCAGATGGGTCCCTATTTGTTTATTGTTAATAAGATGCTGTGTCATATACTTTGGCTACAGACCAATAGGGCAGACATATTTTGGTGTGTTTATAATTCCTAAACTTTAAAATACATAACTTTTTGTCCCAGAACCCTTCTACAATAAGAAAAAAAAAATAGAAAATAACTAGGAATTAATGGTAACTGAGAAAATTAGACTATGCCAGTGTCCTACTCAATTGAATTGCTTAATCACAAAATATTCCTGGTCTCACTGCATACACAAGAGAATCCAACAAATGTCAAACAGATATAACATAGTGGAATTATATCAAAGGCAAATGCCTGGTGTCATAGAAATTTATCTGGGATTAGATAGAGCAAATATTAAAATCTGTTTTATTCCTTCTTTGTGTGCATGTCTCATTCATCAAATTGTTCTCTGGATTTCCTTCTTGTGTCTTCTTTGTGTGTCTGCTTAGATATTTCCATCCTAAGTGAGAAAATTGTGTGGGAAAAAAAGGAAGAATCTCATAAGGTTTAATTATAGTCTTAAAAAATGTTAATTTCACAAAACATTAATTGTGTCCTTAAACTGATTATAGAGGTACAGCTTCATTCATTACAACCTGAAAGAGGTTGAAAAGTCTTTACATTTCTGTAATTTTCACTCCTACTGCATAAATACTAATTATCCTCCCATAAGGATGCCACATCTTCTGTGTTCACTTTGGTGCATTGTACACAGCAAACTGAAACTCATCTAGAAAACAGTGCTCCAGTGTTTGTTGTGAGGGGTCCCTGTGGCAAACACTGTCTCACAAAGAAACCAGGGAGCATACTTAGAGTCAGGACATCCTTTGCTGTGTTTGAATTCAGGAGGCTTGAAAAAGCTGAAGATGGTTTGGTGTTACACAAGCAGAATTCAAATGCTGCTGTCAGCATCTGAAGCATTTCTTGAATACACAACCAAGGAAGACTCCAAGGCTGTTCAAGAGGACTCTGCAGTGGCCTGAGTTTTTTTGGTTCAAATCCTCTTGTTTGCATACAACAGAGCTGGGTGCCTGCTGCAGCTCCTGCTTATGGGTGACCCTCTTCATTGTGAAGCTGGGAAACTGTTTCTGTAGGAAAGCACATCTGCAATTGCAGACAGAAGCAGATAATCACTGTTGTCTCAGAGCTGCTGCCTTGCACAAGATTCTCTCTTGCCTTCTGTAGGTAGTCCTGGATTAATCTGGCCTCCATGGCTGATTTTTCTCCCCAGGAGCTGGAATCAATACCTTGAGAATGTGTTTTTGGTGTTTTTTTTTTTCTTGTTGGTGTTTGTTTGGCTGGTTTGTTGTTGCCTGTAGTCCTTGGCAATATACAGGAGTTAACAATTTTTGTTACTTTCTAGTATTTGGAGGCCCTGGGTGCAGCGTTACCATTGCAAAGTCCTCCTTGAGAATTTGTCCTTTTGGTAATCATTCCAGGCCCCCTTTGACAGCAATCTCTGCAAGGACATGAGTAAAAAAAATATATTTCCATTCTCTTATAATGGGTTGGAGGTTTGTGGACAGGCTCATGTGTTAGGGGAGTAGCTTCATTTGCTGTTGTACATGTTGAATCCAGCTGTGTGTAAAGAAAGAAAACAGTCACCCTGCTGCAGGATCATAAAAGCATCCTTTAAAAGGGTGTGCTTTCACTCATTCAAAACGCACTATTGAAGGATAATTAATGAGAAGAATAAGTAGAGAAGAAAGAACCATTAGTGTGAAGTCCAGTGAATGCTGGTAAAATGAAAAGAATATTAAATTCAGATTTGCTAATGCTCCTAAATGAGTCCTGCATGCAGAGACATTACTGTTACCTGCCAGCATTTTTATTTAATCAAATATAAAAGATTGATCATGTATATAATTTCAATTGTTTCAACAGCTAAACTGTGTTAGGGATCTGATTATTGTATTTGAAAGTATATACTTAGAAAAAAACGTCTGTGTGTTGGTTCAGATAAGGGCAGAATTAAAACTATCTGAACATAAAGTGTAACTGGATCTCATGATTGTTCTTGAGGCTTATAAACATCTGGGTCATACAGCTCTGTGTTTATTTGGGGTTTTTGCTTAATTCCTGTTCAACCCAAATCTAGGAAAACCTGAAAGAATTGCATGAAAGAAAACTATTTTGTTATTCCCGTGCAACAAGCAGCATGGTGAATGCAATCCAGAGACATTGGATGCTTTGTTTGAGGCCAACAGGCAATTTTAAACATTCTTCTTTACACTATGCCCACAGGAAAGGGAATGCTGTAGCTCTTAGTAGCACAATGGAGGTCTTGACTTCAGAGTGAGACTCATGGTGGGCTCCCATTTAAAATGGAATCTCTTGCTTTGCTCCAATTTTTTCCATCTCATTTTTTTTTAATCTGAAAATTTTACTTTAGAGATCTTTAGATCTCTGTCTTCTGAAACTGGTTAAGTCCTTTGACAACTATAGACTGAATATACTGAAAAAATGAAATTCCCTTTGGTTAAGCTGTTTGCAGGAGATACTGCAAAATAGTTTACACCAAAGATTTCTCATCTACATGAAACGTGTTTTAGGAAAAGACATTATTCTATCATTTTCAATGAAATCAAACATTTTGTATAGTACTATGAGGTAAGGCTCAGAAGAATGGGAATTATAATTGCTCAGAATCAGTCAGTGAAACTGATTGCTGTTGGAAAGTGAAATTAGCTGCTTGGCTTTTAGCAACCAAACTGAATGAAATTCAAGGGTAAATGCCATTAACAGGAACTCCTGTATGATTCCATCCACTTCAGATGTTTAAGAAAGGTGCCATGAAAGAAATAGTGAGTGTCCTCATTTTTATTGCTCTCCTCTAGATGCATCAAAGGGTCTTTTGACATGTGATGTGATTAGGATGCCAGCACTAAAATTTAGATGCACACAGAAACCTGCATGTATGTGTGTGTACCTAAAGGTCTGTTTTCTACATAGAGCACACAAGTATTAGTATTAGCTAGTATATATATTTTGTAGAGTGTAAAAGTAACACATTTAGCACTGTGTAATGACTAAGTGTTGCATCTGCAAAGATGGAAATACTGCAGTGTTTTAGGAGTGTTTATAGACTTTGTTGTTGGGAAATACAATTTCTAAAATAAGAAAATCACTCAGGGCTAAAACGTAATCTTTACTAGGTTTTCATGATTTGTTTTTGTGAGTCTCTAAGTGAAGTGTATAAAATGTATCGTTTGCACTCAGATGAGAATATTTTGGTTTGTTTCACAATACCAGTTAGTTAAATGTTGACCTCTGTTTTTGTATAATTAGGTGCGACCTTCCGTAAGAATACACGTCCCTTTGCTCTGCTCTGTGCTAGGTTCAGACAAGACACCTCCCATAGTTGAATCCCTTGTCAAACTGTGGATGCATGTTGGGAGGAGATAGAATATAGCTGGAGAAGGGAAAATGGGAATATTGGGTACTGAACTATGACTGCAGCCCTCCTCAGGAAGGTGTAGATTTTTGTTGAATCAACCTGAAAACAAAACTCTAAGTGACTTCAGCAGCCCCAAGAAATTGGGTATGGAAATGCCTGGTTTTGAATGAGATGTACCAAGTGTACTGGATATTTTTCTTTTTAGTCTTTGAGACGAAACAAATATTTGAATCTGAGGATTTCACATGGGATGGACGTGTTGAAGATCTTGGTAGGAGTGCCTACAGAGAGGCTTGTTTGCTATAAACATGAAAAAGCACAAGTCTCTCTGTATTTGTGTGTGATGTAAACACGCACACATCTGTTTGATTAAGTTTCTCATCTCTACTGATATTTTCTCATAGACTCTTCCAAAAATCCTGGATAAAGTGGCCCCTGCATTTGTCATGAACAGCTGCAGCTTCTTGGTGGAAAAGTCCCGGGAATCGACAGCTCGGGTGGTGGTATGGAAGGAAATGGGTGTCTTGAGGAGCTACACTATGGAGAGCACATACTGTGGCTGCAGCCATGGACTCTACAAAGTAAGTAAGTCTTTGAAAGAAACCTGTGTTTCTCCTCAGTAAAATCTTTCCATCACTTTTAGTTTCTGTGCCAGGAAAGTAGAGTCCTTGCTATGAGGTTTCATTCAACAGCGAAATAAAATGAAAATCATGTCTGGAGCCCAAAGTGTTGAGCTAAGGCATGATACAGGGCACTTAAAAGGGCTTTCACAATGTTTTAAAAGATGTGTTGTCTGGTCATATAGACATCTTTGAGCCTAGTCCTAAGGTAATTATCTTGAATACTAGTAACACTAAGATTTTTGGCACGGGCTAGCTACCTGAGTATTCACCTGGCTAAATTTAAGAGCCTGCAGTGAGAATCCTTTATTTGGTGGAGTTGCCTTTTACTGATAGCCAGAAGAAGCTAATCTAAGGCTAGTTTTTAACAGCTGTTCATGAGCTCAAGGTAAATCTATGACTAGATCTAAACAGACCTGAATTTGACACCAAATGAGCTTTCCGACTTGATAGGAATGGCTAGATGCATACTGAATGCATCAGAGACATCAGTCTATGAGATATCCTGTCACTTTTTAAATACTTGAATAATTGCATTTGCATGATCACAATTCTTAATTTACTCAGACTGTGCATTACTTCCCTTGTTCCCTTCTCAAACCTGTTGCTTTCATTGCAAGGTTTCCATATTCCACCTAATTTCTTTCACTAGGGACCAATCCTTATCTCTACAGCATTAATAAGCAGTTAAAGATCCTAAAAGACCCTTAAGGAAGAGCTGTTATTATAAATAACTATTAATTAATAAGGCATTGAAATTATTATCTTTTGAAGCTCCATTCTAATCCTTTTACCCCACTGTACAATGTAACCAGGAAATACTCAGCTGCTGTTTTAACCATACTATGCACACATCAATTCCAAGACAGGAAAGGCAGAAGAAAAAAACAGCAGACAGTTTAAAGGAAGAGAATATAATTGCCCTAGGCATTACATCTAACACTCCCTACTCCTGAGAAGTGCTAATGGTTTTTTAATAGGCACCACAGGTCAAGACAGCAGTTTTGAATCTTTTTTAGACAGCAGGGGAAAATCTACCTTGACTGAAGTCAATGACAAAACTCCTAGGGATCTCCATAGAAAATGATTTCACAGTTTTCCTAGATAACCACAGTAAGACCTAAAAACTGTGACACATCAGATTTCCTCAATATCTAATGGTTTGTTTCCTTTCTTTAACTGAAATTTGCTTAATCTGTGCCAATTGCATCTTGAAATACTAGAGAATATTAAATGCCACATTCAAATGTAGCTTGTAAGTACTGTGCCATCCACAGGGGACCTGTATTATACAGCAGAGACACTAAAAATAAGCAGAAAGACCTAATGCAGATGGCTCAGGATTCTTTTTTTGACTAATTCATTTACAATGTGTGAAACTATTTTTTACAGTCTTTCTTGTCCTCTTTTTATCACTGATCAGCATCACAGGCAGCTCCTGAGATCAAGACAAAGTTGACATATGAGAGCTGTAACTGGTGACAGAATCCAGTGTTCTTATGGCCCGTCAGGAAGTCTGTAAGCTGTGAAGCAGTTCTGAAATTTCCATTCTAAGCACCTTGAAAAACTGAGTCCCATTTAGGTCATTGGCTTATTTTCATGAGGTCATGTTTCCTTTTTTAATTCGTACTTTTTTCTCTGTTAGGATTATTATTTATCTCAATGGAGGATACATGAATATTCCCATGAGGGTGCATTACTTCATCATAAGGCTAATACAAACTGTTACTGCAGTTTCTCTGATTTAGGCAGCTGTAAAATATTTCCACTCTTTTTTTTTCTAAGTACCCGAATTGTTGGATTCAAAATAGAATATAATTTCTTTTGTTGACATTCATGTTGGAACTGTATATAAATACATAAACTGTCTCTTTCAAATAATTGATATTAATAGGCTATTTCTTTTTCCTTTCAGCACTCTTTAGAGTTGGTTATTTCTTGCTTGTTAGATGTTCTTACAATTTAGGATGCCAATTTGACAGGCTGACCTGAACATGTTGTTGCCATATATAATTTAATACTCATCTGCCATTTATCAAGACAAAACTATTTCATTAGTATCTGGAAGCCCTGAAATTATTCCTGTAAACTGGAAATTAATCACATAAGGGGTCACACTTTTCTAGAGAATTCAACCTGAGTTCTTCACTCTTGGACCCTTGAGTTGATGTGTGACTAGACAACAGACTGAGACTAGTGCTCAAGCAGGAGATGCCAGCATCCTGTATTTAGACTTTTCTGACGTTTGGATTAGGATATTTGTGTGAATTCAATCAGTTTCTGAATTGTATAGGCTTGATCTCCCTGTAGGGATATATCCAGAATCTCCCCTGGACAAGTTTGCCCGTATGTTTTTGATGCTTTTATACCTTGAAGTGCAATACAAACAGCAGCTCACATTTAAAACACCTGATTGTATGTAGCAGAGGCTCCCAAGTCCAACATCATTCAGTGAATCAGTGGTCAAACTTCACATAGATCAGAGCAGACCTGGATCCTGATCTTTAGCTTTCTTCCTGCTTTTGTAGGTGGTAAAAGTAATTGATTCAAATACCTTCTTTGCTGGCTCTGAGCATAGATACAGTGCTTGGAGTTGCACAGAGACTTCTGGTAGGGATTGTGCAAATGGCTTGGAGAAGCAGCAAAGCCTTAGAGAGGCTGAGGTAAACCAGAGCAAGATTTTCTCAGGGACAGTCCAGAAAAGATGGTGGTAGAGGTTTTTTCCAAGGAATCTGTGTTGTTTCTTGGATTGAAATGTAGCCTTCATTTTTACGGTAGTTTAGTGACTGAAGGTAAGGCAGGAATTTGGAACAATTGGTAAGTAAATGAGAAAGAATAGTGACCCCATCCTCATTTAAAACTTATTTGATTTCAAATAGAGGACAGGAGAAAAGGGATGGTTTGTCTCTGTCGAATCTCCCTGCGTGATCAATGGAAACACAATAAGCCAACTGCCCTTAAGAAAGTGAAATGTAAACCTAAAGAAACTATTGATCTTATCTAAGGTTTTTTTCAACCCAAGGAAGAAGAAAAGAAGGGGAAAAAATATCCATACTCTTTTTCATTCTGTCTGGATTGCCCAATTCAGTCTTAGAGAAGCAGTGTCTCCATTTGAAAGATGCTAAAAACAAAGACAATTTCCACAGGGAATTCTTCCCCTGTATCTACCAGTTCAAAAGCCTGTGGTCAAAAGAAAGAAACAATTGGGGGGAAGAGGGGAAAGAAATAAAAAACAAAAACTTATAAATTCTTAGCTTCCTTTAGTCAAGTCAATCTGTTGTTCCCTAGTTGGAGTTTTTACCCATTCAGCTTACCACGGGATTGTTATTGCTACCTCCCTTTTGTGGGATGTAGAACCCCTTCTCATCTTTTGTTTTGAAAAGAGTGAATGCAAGACTGCACTGCAAGAAGTTCTACTGAGTACAGGGACAGTCAGGTACAATCATCACCTTAAAAGAATCAAATCTCCAGAGACACATACTGGTATGTTGCTTCTTGTGTGATTAAATTTTCTTCTCTCTTTCATGTTACTATGTTCTATGGTGTTACACTTTTTTATTAGTCCTCCTGATTCCTTGTTACTTAGCCTACTAATTAAGACCCTTCTATCCTGTATTGCATTGTCCTGTTCCACTCACTACTGAATTTGTTATCCCACAGTTGAATATATTCTGTGCCACAGTATACAGCTGATCTCCAAACCTTATGTCTTAGTAATATAAAAAGTCTTCAAAAAAGCTCATGCTCTTCATGCCATGTTGGAAAAAACATGCCATTTTTCTTGGCATGTTTAGCCTAGTGGAGGAGATGTAGTACTAATGGAAATAGATTTTAGCTTCTTGCTTCGAAGGCATTATAAACCACAAGGAGTAACAAATGAGTTTTAAAATTATTGCAGATATCTTGACAGTGCCCTTTGAAGAAGATTTTATGAGTGATATGAATCCCTCTTTGAAGAAAGCCTTTGGGAGAGGATAATAAAGAATTTTTTTTTTCTGTCTGGTTTAATGCTTTTAATCCAGAGGTATTGACTACCCCCAGTTTTTCTCATTGGACCTGATCAGAGGGAAAAACTGTTCCTTTGCCTAAACACTGGAAGCAGAGATCAGGACCAAGCAATGAGACCATTCAGTTCTTTCTTGATAGTCAGACAAATTGTTTTTGTTAAACGGGGGGTGAGAGTTGGTCTAATTGTAAGATCTGATGATATCCACCCCCTTAAACCCTTAGTATGGGCTGAATTTTTTTAAAATGAGTGATGAACTAATGATTAACTGTGGAAATTTGGCTGAACTAAAGCAATATGCTAAAATGAAAGTCTTTCCTCTTTCTAGTCCTTCAGAGGTGGACTAGCCTTCTCAGCCTTCTCAGGGCTGAAATGTTTCTGCCCAGATTAGACAAATTGTTACCAATGTATGTTTTGTCCATGGAATTGCAGAACTATTTCTTTATTGTTATCTGTAGGTAATGAAATATTTTCATCTTCCTTACTATTGAACATTACATGGCAAATTTCTCTAAAGAAAATGTATGCTTTATTCTAAGCAGTTTATTACAGTTAATAGTCAGAAATAGAGTTGTTTTGATGGAGTTTGCAGGTTGCATGACACTGCTTCTGTTCCCCAGCAAGATGTATATTGTTCTTGTAATTGAAAATCTGGTGCACAAACTTAAAATAATTTTCATTTGGCCTCTTGCCAGCATTCAGCCACCAACAAAAATGGTTTCAGCAATATTCTTAGCATAAAGCATAGCTGATCAGTATTTTCAGAAAGAAAAATAGGATATATTTTATGCTTTCTGGTTTACATTTCTGGCAAATGTTTACATCATCTTTGCAAGTCTGACAGGCTTTTCCTCCTTTCTGATTTCTTTTGTCCCCCTGAGCTTACACTTTTTCCAAGTATGGGTAAGTCTCAAAAGCACTCAGAAGTTTCTCTTATAAAAAATAATCTCTAAAACGTGTGTCTTTAGCTGATCCTCAGTGCTCTGGAGATCTCTTTCATAAGCAAATGCTGAGAATAAGAAAGATAAGCAATAGTTCTGCTTCCAGTTCTAGTCCAAAGTGGCTCAAATTGGAAGCAGCTGTAACAGCAAGGAAGTATAGGAAAAAAACAGTTATCTAATAGTAATCTGAGGATTGAAGGTTCAAGTCAAAGGTTTTGCTTGTTTGGTTTTCTTATGTTGTTACCCAAGGCAACAGTTTGCATCCTATTTGCTTCATTTTCCTACTTCTGTTATTTCCGCCAACCCCTTGCACTACTTGATTGGTGATTCATTTTGTAAGATGTTCTAATTATACCTTTTAATGACATTTAGGAGGCAGAAAAAGGCGTGGGGGGGGAAGAGGAGAGGGGATTTCTGAGAAAACAGATGAGGAGATGGTGGGTGTTTGTGTTCCTTCCATATCCTTGTATGAACTGCTGCAGGATTTTCCCTCGTTAGGTGTTTTTCATTGGTTTGGTTTTAGTTACTTGATAGAATGCTAACTAAGAGATGGCATGCTTAACTATGCTCAGCTCTGGCTTGTTTTTGTCGTATCAAACAATAGAAATTTGAAGGTGGGCTGACTTTTTGCACTTGCTGTTTGTTTGGAAAAGCAAATTTAGGACTTGGAGAACTTTGTAGGGATTCTTTGGCCCTTATATGTCCCAGAAAACTTGACAGGAAAAGTGACTTGGAGGTTGTCAATAGGACTATCCTAGCTGGTTTCATCTTTCTTGATGGGTAACAAGACAGTTGTATTGAGGCAAGTGTGAGCAAAACCATATGAGGTGTAAAGTTCTGTTCCAGAAAGTCATGGTTGTTAATTGCAATTTTTTTTTTTTCTTTAAGGTGCTCAATATATTCATATGGGAAAGCTACTTATGTGCTTTCAAAAGCCTGTAAATTTTGAAGACAGTAATTCAGGCCTCCATCCTCTTCCTTCCCGTTTCCTGATCCACTCCACAGTCAGTTTAGCCTTGCTGTTTTGGAAAAGATCAGCAGTTGAATAGCGTAGTTTTTGTTGTCATCATTTCTTGAGAAGGCCTATTTCCTATTTGTCTGAGATTATTGCAGGCAGGGGGAACAATTTAGGGTTTTTTAACCCTGTGTAGGAGAACACTTATTTTCTGACAACTGTGTGATTGCTTTGAAGCCCTTTGCTCTGAACACTCATCCCCTTTTCTAATGTTTGCCAAATGCAGGTGCTTTGCGAGAGACTCTGGAGAAGCGTTGGTCTCTTAATCTGATAGACTGAGTTTCTGCTGAACAATCAAATGACTGTTTTCTCAGGGTGACTGAATAATTCCTTACTTCTTTGAAGAAGTTAGCATTGGGTAGTTGTCTGCCAAATACTGCATACTTGTCCATCTGTTGAGGTGTCCCATGAATGCTGCCTTAAAACAGATTTTGGAAAATGTCCTCAACAACACCTGCTGCAGTGGATTTCAGTTGTCAATCAGGCCATCTGCTTTCCCATTCCAGGGTTGAAAGATTCAAGTGTTAGGGGACTAAGGGATGTTCCATTGTGTTTGAACTCACAGTCACTAGAAACAGGGGAGGATGACACTTAATGGAGAAGAATGTACACATAGCTTTCCTTGGCCTCCCTGTGTCCCCAAAGCACTCAGGAAGAATTAAAACCCAACACAAGAATTGTCAGGAGGCACTGGGCAACAGTGCTTTAGTCTTTCTAGTTATTGATCTGTACTCTAGGAAGAAAGGGAATGTTGGATTTTTTTTATATATCCAGCAGAAGATGATCACTGATGCTAGCTGGATCATGGATGAAAAAACTTCAGAGATGTTGATTCATCTGAGATGTTGAGCCAGCTGTATCCCTGACTTGCTAAGGTCAGAAGTGTTATATCAAGGTAGATTTGGATAATTAGCTTTGGAGAAATTTTCCAGGGACTTTGACAATCTTGGAAGAAAGGATATATAGTAGTAATATGCTGGGAATAGCTTGTAAATGTGTTCCCTCCCTCTTAGACCCTGTATGGAAAGAAAGAGTTGTGCTTCTGCCAGCTTCATTCCTAATGAAAGTGAAGGGAGGCACCACATTTTATCCTTAGCCACGTACTGGTGTGTCAGTTATTCTAACTGAAGAAATTTGGTGAAGAAAATAGGAAAGTCTGTGTGGAAGTGCTGTCACAGTGGTGATTTTAATACACTGCAAGCAGAGTTTGAGGCTTCCCTATTGGGAATCAGCCACAGGGTTGTCATATCACAGTCTATTTCCTCAAGACTGGTCTTTTAAGCTTGCTGTGTGATCCTAT
The DNA here is from genome assembly GCA_038090715.1 of Florisuga fusca. Lineage (NCBI taxonomy): Eukaryota > Metazoa > Chordata > Aves > Apodiformes > Trochilidae > Florisuga > Florisuga fusca. Next base: position 95,173 of record JAAWXA010000009.1, read on the forward strand.
TCTGAACTTTCCTACCAAGGTTAGTGCTAAGGTTAGTATAGTGTTAGGTTAGTACTGATCTCTGTCACTTCCAGATATTTTAATCCCAAACATAGCTATTGACACAGCGTTTTCATGCAGGAGTGACGAATCTTTACAATGCCACAATGTGTAGCTTATGATATTTAATTGCTGGAGCAACATAGAAATTAGGCTAAAATTACGTGTATTTTGGTATGTAGCTACATAACCTGTGGTTTTGGGTCCTTTTTAGGCTGTGTTTAATTGAATGAGTTAGTCCTGGATGAGAACTCTCCACAGGAATCCTGGGGTGATGCTCCAGGCTGTCACAGAGCTGTCCTAGTAGTAAAAGCAATTTAGGGCTCAAGGGTGATGGTACTACATGCCATTTAATGTGCATGGGTATTTCACTCATTTTCTTCTCCTTCAAGGTAAAGATATCCCATTTTATATCTGCAGACACAGCACTGATCAAGGTAACACTCGGAACAATAAATTGGAGTAAATAAGACTGTAGGTAGAGAAGAACATGGATTCTTAGGTTCCATTTTAGGGCCTCAGAGTCATGTAAATCACATTTCTGTCTCTCCTGAGTCATTCAGGCTAAAAACTAAGATGCAAATAATGGCTTGGCTGAAAATACAGGTGCTATATCCTAAATCAGATTCTTTTGATAAAAATATTATGAAAGGAGTAAAATACAGTCTTGAGCTACAAAGAAGTGAAAAAATTGCCTTCTCTATCTTGGAACCAATTTAAAAGTTGATGCTAAGGGAATATCTGCTTCTCCATCTCCTAAGCTGACAGTCTGGACCAATGTGTAGCCCTTTGGCAGAAGTAGTACCTTAAATCACCTCCTTTGTCTTCGCTGTTGAGAGATTATTGGGTGCTGACTGGCTGTGTAACTGAGTAGGTCCCATGCCATATGGTTAAATTAAAGCAAAATAAAAAATGATGATAAGAATGGGGTCATAATAGATCTGACTGCAAAGCTGGAGGTATCCAGTTCTGTTCAGGTTCAGTGGACATGCCTGGTGTGCAGAAGAGCAAAGCAGAGAAATCATATATCACCTCTTGGCCCAGCCTTTTCCACCTTCATATAACTAAAACACTTGCCTTAGTTCTGCTGATTATCCCCTCTTTTTGGAGTCCTTGTTTCAAAAAACCCCTGCAATCCCCTGTGTTCCTTTCACTTGCTTAACACAGGACATAGTAAAACTGCTGGACTTGTAGAGTGGAGAACAGATGTTTTCTTTATTCTTTCCTGACTCGAATGCTGATATTCTTCTAGATTTCTTTTTTTTTTTCCCCGGTGCATTGCAGAACAATTGATGTTTCTGCTTTGTTTGTGCGGTCTTTCTCCCTCAGGTGCTTTTGGACTTCTCTAGATACCTGGTTGCAACTCAGTCTTTCAATATTCCAATGGTGTACTCAAGAAAGGATGTGATAAATACAGACTTAAAAGGTTTATCAAACTATATTTTTAAGAAAGGAATGAGCAGCAATGCTACAAAAAATCTAAAGTGCAAATATCCTGTCATACCCATCTTCTAGAATTTGAGAGAGCAGGATTAGATGAAAGAATGAAGTTTTGATACTACAGATCTGGGCAACATAGATGCTTGAAGAAAAAAAAAAAAAAAAAAAAAATCCATTTGCAATTGCACTTGAGGTTGCATGGAGGAGACATTCTATTTTGTGAGGAAACAAGTTATGAATCAGTGCCTGACCTCCATATTTTTACCCTCTGACAAGCTATTTTCTTGTGGCCCTTTTTGAAAACAAACACAACCAGTGTACTCACACAGAGACAAAAGCAATTAACACTGTCACTTTGTGACCAGGAGTGTGGGTCCATGTGCTGCAAGAAGGAACAAACTTTCCTTAGTATTGAAATCAATGCTGTCATGTTCAGAAGCCAGTCTTTTGTAGTGTCAGAAGGCTGAAAATGACTGGTAATTTGTGCCCAGGTTAATCTCTGAATTGTATTTATTCAGTTTAGAGATACAACTAAAGACCCTGGTTTGACTTCGGATGGGGATTTGTCAGAGCTTTAGCTATGCTGGCAGTACAAATTATTAAAGCAAACAGACAACTACAAAAGTGGAGCAAATTAGATGCTTAAAGTTACTTTTAAAATTTTTTGTTATAAATATTGTAGTGACACAGATCAGACAATTGCAGTTATGTGGCTGTGTGTTATTTCTCTGGTTGAAATGTTAGTGTTGAATTTGAGGCCCATTGGGCTATCCTGAATGGCATAACCTTGAATGCACATGGGATTTCAGTGTGCTAAAGAAAAAGCTCTTGGGAAGGATGAGGGATAGAAAAGCAATATTCCTCATGAAAACTAACTGCAGTATTTCAATGGTGTACCTTTGAAAGTCCGAATATCACTGCACATTATCCTTCTAAATTTTTTGTGGAATTACAGCAGCTAGCTTTTTGATTTCTGATGTCTCTCTTGCTTGTTAATCTGGCCCCGTGTGGATTTATTGTACAAATCTATTTGGCATCTGAAAATTGCCCTTTGATGAAGCTGCTGGTCTAATCATGAACTCCTCAGGCATGGAAAATAAGAATGGGGAGGTAGCAAATGCACAGGCTAAAGGAACCATGTTTGTCTTTCTCTCTACATGGATTTTAGAAGCATCTATATTTCAAAGTCTTTCACACAACGGATTTTCTGCAGAGATTGATTTTTGCTCCTCTTAGGATCATAACGTTTGCCATGCCAGATCAGACCATTGGTCCATATAATCAGCATCCTGTCTCATACCGAGACAGGTTGGTTCCTTACAGCTCAGAAGAGAACAAAACCAGCCTGTAATGCAACTGATCCAATTACACTAAGTCACAGAAAGGAAATAATTTTACCAGCCTGACCTGCCTCCCCTCCACTTCATACACTGCAGCATGAGGCCTGATTATCATTATCTCAAAACCTGGAAATAATGAGTTACATTCTCTGTGAATAATTATGGCACCTTTTTTTTTCCCTTTCATAATCTCTTCTCAGACGGGGCTTCCTGCAGCAGTGAATTCCACAAGTTGATGCCTGTAGTATGTATATGCTGTCCAACATTAAATGTAAGCTAAATATTGAAATCTGAGTCCCTTTCGTTCTCCGTTCTGTCCCTTTGCTGGTTCCATCTGTCAGCTCACTATCTGTCTTCAGTGCCATCCTCGTGCCTCTGTTACCTGCTCCCAGGTCTGTACATCTGGTCACCTCTAAAATCAATTTAATGGTGTATTCTTTCGTTTCAGTTTCAAAATCTGTAGAGAGATCTTGCTTCCACCCAGCTCTTGTCTCTCTTTGGTCACTTGTTTCCAATCCAGGTTTATTTGTTCAAGTGTACTTTTTGTCTTTCTATCACATAACTTCTTTAAATTACTCAGTATACCAGGAGTTACTGGTAGTCCTCTGCCTTGAGGAACAGATCAAATTCCTTCATTGCTGACAGAATACTGGTATTTCTTGTTACTTAAATCACAATGTGTGTCCTTACCTGGTCCTGTAAACATCATAAATAATAGTGCATGTCTTCAGAGTGTGCCATGTGGTGGTTTTTCCTGGAATTAGTGTCAGGGCTTCCAGTTGGAGAAGGTGGGTTTTGTATGAGCCCACTGTCACAGCTCCTCCAGGACAGTAGTGCCATATGAAGCAGGACTCAGAAGCAGAATTCTGAAGACTTGACAGATACTTCAGTGTCACCGTAAGAGCAGAGGAGGCTTCGTTCTCCTGCTCTTGTCTGCCATGTCCAGACACAACCTGGCCTGTAGCAGGAAAAGCTGTGTTCTCTGAGAAAGGTATTAGGTACTGAAAACTGAACCTGAAGAACAAATTCATGGAGTTTTAATGGTCAGAAGGGACACTTAGCTCATTTGCTTTGACCTTGTAAGCCTTTGGCCTTAGAGGCGTAGACCTATCTAGTTGGTCTACGCCTTGCATAGACCCTGATAGTTGGTTTTGTGTAAGTAGGTTTAGTAGGAAAGCATTTAGACTGGATTTGAGAACATCACGTGGTTAGAAATCCACCTTGTCCCATGTTGTTTTGTTCCAGGGGTCAGTAACTGTTAAATATTTTTGCCACCACCTAATTGGAATTCATGTACCTGTTTTTTCTTCTGCCTTCTTGTTGTTTTTCTCTGCCAGTTTAGAGACACCCCTAGAAACTTGGAGTTTGTTCTCTTAAAGGTAGTTACACTTGGCAACCATGTTAACTTTAGGCTTTTTAAATAATTATATAGACTGAATTCTTTAATATTGTTCCTCTATCAGAATATGCAGGAAAGTGTGTCTGAATTAGCTAAAGGTGTGACTGGAAATTCCTGTGCTAAACTGCATTAAGCTACGTGTCAACACTCTGAAGCAGAATTAAGGTGGCCTTAATTAAATCTGGCTTAACTCATTCCTAAAGTAAATTAAGCCAAACTGAATTGCAAACACTAATTCTGAATAACAAAGCAGAAATATGTGCTTCTCTATGTGATAAACTTAGACTTGCAAAGGGTTTGCTTATGCCCAATGAGCTCCAAGACAGAAGATTGTATGCCTAGCTGGAGTTTTGGGTGAAATTTGGAAGTTTATGCTTTATTTTTAGGTAAGACTTCGTATTTCATACTTACTGCATGTCAATCATGAAGATAAAAACCAGTCTTGGGCGTGCAATAGTCCAATTTTTGTTCAAGAAAGAAATCTTTGGCTGCCAGTTGGTGTGAGATCTACAGGTGCAGACACATGGTCTGGAAAGAGACATTTCATCACAGCATGTGACCTGTGGAAATGCAGATGTTGGGGAAAATTCAGAAATAATTTTCATATATGCCATAAGTGGGGAAGGATCAAACATGAGGAAGCTGAAGATGGTAAAAATGAAAAAATGCATTACGTAGCCAAGAGGGGAGAGAGAATACAGAGATGTTCAATGCTGGTGTGTGATATTCTCTCAGGTATGTAAAGATTGCAGAAACAAAGATTTTTTAAAAAAATCTTTGAGTGTGTTTCAGTGTAAAGCAGAAAAAACATTAAGATATGTCAACCAAGAAATTGTTTTGAGCCTTCTTTAAAAAAAATATGTAACAACACATTGTCTGCCTAGAAAAAAAGATTAAGATACAAAAGGAAGTGATGATGCATGTTGAAAACACAGGACAGAGAAATGCTGAATGGCTTATCACAGAATTCTTCAAGATTCTTGGTGAAAATGAAAGACAAAAATCTCGGGACTTTTGTCAGAGAGCTTTTTAAAGCTGTAAATAGGAGAGATTTTTTTTTAGAAGACAGTTATATTGCAATGGTCATGAGGATCACGTGGATGAGGGGGCCTTTGCATTTCAGAGAAAGAGAACTAGTTTTTCATGAAGCAAAATCAAATAATGCTGAAATGGGGGAGGCAGGGGAAACAAGCTCTATGAAAACAAACACAGTTCAAAATCAAATAGCTTGTCATAATGAAATGGAACCAGTGTGGGAAAAGCTGCAGAAGCAATATATTTCTTAAATGTCTCTGTACCACTGCTAAGCATCTGAGTAATGAGCAATTGAAAGATACTGCTGACAAAGTGTAATGTAATTGGCTGCACTGAAACCTGCTAGAAAAAGTACTTTTTTGGGGGATTTCAGAATCTGGTCTACTCCCTGCTTGGGAAGAACAGGAAGGGTAGTAAGCAGGTGTGGCTGGGATTGGAGGGAATGCAATGTGTTACATCTTCATTTACTGGTAATTCAGACCTACATGTTTACAGGTAGGCTGACAAAGCCTAGGAAATGAGCCTGCCTGGCACACTGAGTCAAACCAGAAGATGTGATAAGTTACCTCATAAGTACTTGTATTCAGTACACAAAATGTAAATGTGTAGCTGTGGACTTCAGTTCTGATGAGATGTACCCGAGATTTCATGCAGCAGCAGTAAATACTATTAGATTCCAAACATTACACATGATTTTCTAACACACACAAAAAATTGTATCCAGTGTAACTCTATTTTGGACTACATTGTAACAGGAGAAGATGAATTAATCTTTGGTGTGGGAGTTTGTGGTTACCTAGACACCAGTGATCATGAGCCAATTACACTTAATATGGCAAGAGGACAGTGTTCCTATCAATGTGTGTTCAAGTATATGTTTTTCCTTAGTAAGGGGTGATTTTCCAGAGCTGAAGAAATATTATAAATAAAGCAGACCACAAGATGAAAAAAAAAAAAAAAAAAAAAGTATTATGAATAAAAGTCGTGTCCTTTTTTAAAATCATTTTTTTACATATCCAAAAAGGCACAATTCTTTAATGGAAAACTGGGGACATATTCAGCTAAAACTAATCCTGGTTTGGTTGTAAAGAGAGAAATAATTAGTGTAGAGGACAGTGAATCATAATATTGGTGAAAAATCTACATGAGTGATTATAGTAAGACAGATTTCTGTTATTTCATTCTCAGTTTTTTGTTTGTTAGAACTAATTGTTTACTAGTGTTTCTGAATGTAATGAGTAAACAACAGTAGAGGTCATTTTCCTAAATGTGGCTGATGAAAATTGTCTTCTGAGTGATTATAACAAAGATTTATTGTCTTTGAACAAGGAAAACAGGGAAAATGGATACCAGCCAATGTAATGTAGGCAATGGATATAGGAAGAAAAAGTAAAAATTTATGGCAGTCAGTACTAAGAACAGTAATAAAGAACTTGATACCATAGCTAGAAAACGAGCCCTAGAAGACTATTATAGGAATTATTGTATTTATAGCATTGTTAAGCAGATATATTATTCAAGTAGTACCTTTAATTTATTAGAGGTGTTTCCCTTTCCACCCATAATACTCTGTCCAAAGAATATGGAATCAGAGAATGCTTTGGCCTGGAAGATCAGTCTATTTCCAACATCCCTGCCATGGGCAGGGCTGCATTCCTGTACACCAGGTGGCTCAAAGCCTCATCCAACCTTATGTTGGGGACCCCAGAACCGGCCACGGTATTCCATGCAGGATCTCATGAGGGCTGAGTAGAGAGGGAGGATCACCTCTCTGGACCTAATGGTGATGCTCATTTCCTTTATCAATTATTCCTCTGGATTTATTAGGTCACTGGACCAGGTGCAGAGCAAATACTGTTCCTTTTCAGGACCCTTTGTGTCTGCTATGGATTAGCACCTATGAGACATATTTATTCAGTTTGTTCCTTCTGCCAGAAATAGGAAAACTTCCACTTTATTGACTGCTCAGTTATTCCTACCATCATTTTTGCTTTAGAGATCAGACTGACAGAAATCCAAGTCTTTTAGGCTGATACTAGGAGTTACTTACACTTTCAAAGATTGTTACCTCTTTCTTTTTTTTAACTTTCCCCTCACCATCAGGTAATAGGTTTTTTCTTTGAAATGTTGATATTTCAAAAAGCATTTTTATTTTGAACTAGAGTGAAAACAACATTTTAGACTAACTTGCAAAATTTTGGTTCTTTGTTTACCACAGGAAATTGCCTCAGGTACTCATGTAAGTGTTCTTACGTTTGTGTAAATAATGAGACATTCCTTGAGCCAGAAATAGACTAATTCTGTAATTCAGTAGCAACTCCCATAAGATGGAACAGCTGCAGTGTAAACCAGATCTCCTTCAAATCAGATTTAATTGCTCATAGGGAAGAAGGGAGCTCAAATGGAAAGTGTATCTTTCTTGTCAAATCTGTTCAAAAATGACACCCAAGAGATGAGCAGCTTTTCCTGGGAAAAGTAACCTCTAATCTGTTATACTCCCACAAAGAAAATTTGGCTTGGATTAAAAAAAACGAGTTTTACAAAAACATTTCTTAATGCATCTCTCACTGTGTACCACCCCTTCTTTTCTTCTGGAATAAAGCAGAAAGTTTCCTTTGGGGCATGCTGGAAATAACAACTAAACACAAGAAAATTGAATCAGAGATTTGTATAAAGCAACAATGAGAATGATGATTTTTAATGAGTTTTAGGAAGAGGATACAAATGAGTTTGAGAGAGAATTATAGCTATGAGCAACTGGGGCTAAAATGCCCAGAATTTGTGTCCATTTTACCATAGCTTATTCCTGCTGGATATAATTTATCTATTTTACAAAATAGATTTTAAAATAGGTACATGGATATGCTTTTGCCACAGGATCAGAAGGGTAGTTTGTATCTTGGTGCAAAGTACCCTCTTCTTTGGTTTTTTTTCTTGTAGGCATTCACTTACAAGCTGTTCGTCAGCAGATTACACGTGCAGAAACTTGCTCTGATTTGGAGAGGAAGGTCTTTATAAAATGATTTGTCTTGCAAGCTAATTGGCTTTTGAGCGGGATAACTGTTTACTTTTCAATGCTAACTGTACATGAAAACAGTGGAGGAGGAATTTAGCACTTCTGAAGGTATTTACTTCACCATTCTCCTTTTCCATTATATTATACCTTCAGTTTCTTTTTATGGAATGCCTTCTTCACTTTAATTCCTTGACTTGAGAAGATATAGGCTTGGATCTGCATGTTGTTTGAGTTAGAGGGGATGGTACAACCATGCCACAATAGTGTTGTGATAAGATATTTGTGCTTCACTGGTTGTCAGTGATGGGGAGGAAGGGAGAGAACCCTACAATACAACATAAATAAATCTGAATAACTTAGTACCTTTGTTACAAGCTTCAGGTATCCTGCCAGCTGGGTGAACAGACACCTGAGGTCAACGCTGTAGCCTATGCTACTATGAGGAATCTTTCCACCAAAGATGAAAGCAAGGAATGTGCTATGTGATGGACTTTATGTGCCCTGGAGTCTGGTCAGTATGGATTTTGCAGTAGGAAGCTGGACGCCAGTTTTGAAATGACTTTTTTAAAACAGCCCTTTTGTCTTTTCTATGAGGGAGAATGAAATAACTTGAGCTCTGCTTTGATAATCCTGTTTATCTCTGAAAGAGAGACAGCAAGGTAACTTTTCTGATCAAGCCAATATGTTTAGTGATTGGAAGGGCTTCCATGGGTCAAAGCATTGAAGCTTTTTCTGGGTCAAGCACAGCCTCACTAGCCCCCATGTACACTGAAATAATTTGAATTTTTTAGCAGTGATCGATCAGCTCTCAATAAATGTGTCGCATACAGTGGGTACCCGCAGCAAACCAGCAAAACTCCTTCTATGGTTTCACACATTCAGTCCTTGCAGATACCCACCAAATCCTTTGATCTGTATACCTTGAAGTATGATTTGTACTGGGGCCTCATATTAAATGTCAGCTTTGAAAATGGGCCTTGTCATGACTAATGCAAAATTCACTACTGTGGTTAATTTAATGAGATAGATTGGCAGACATCATACATTTATTAAACAATCTATAATTATATTTCTATTAATGCCAATCTCTGCCCAGGAGAGATTCAGGCCTGACATAATAGGATTTGTTCCTAATCTCTAAGTGAGATCTCTGAATATAGATACAGTGAGAAATTCAGGATTGTGAGAATGAGGCCATGTTGTGGGCTGAGATGGAGTAGCTCTGAGATGTTCAGATTCTGGTTGTGCAGGTGAGGCTGTAGGCTGTGGAAAAGATATATGATTAGAGCTCATGTCAGACTTCAGGATTACCTGCAGCTTTTGGGTGGGATTTGTGTTTTTTTGGATGCTACAAGGTCAGCTGAAATTCATTGGCAGAGGTACTGACCACCCTCAGGTGCACTGCCTTTGTTCATTCACTTTAAAAGCACCCTGGCAATTTTAAAGGCAGCTTGCTGTGCCTGAAATGTATTTAGTTTCATGCTGTCTCCACTACAAGATATGGTATCAAATTGCTTTGTTGTGATACTGATCATATAGCACATCTTTATGTGGGCAAGATCATTGTTCAGGCTTTGGAAACGGGTAAGGATTGGATTTTTTCTGAATCTTCCCACATACAGTTCTGTTATTTCAGGAAAATTGCCTATGGTCCTTGTTCTGTTCTGTCTGGTTGCTCTTGCATCCTGGGAATAAAGCTGGAGGTTTCTGAGACAGTGGCAGCTCTGCTCAGTTGGTTGCAGGAGGCAAGAACAACCTCTACTGGATTCATCATCTCCCTGCTTCTTACACTGACATGGTGCCCATGTCTCCTTTCTGCATACTGATGTCCTCAGTCTTTAGTCTGCTTGTCTGTCACTGTAAACAGGGGAGAACAAAATTGACAGTGTTGGACTGAAGGGCTGTAAGTGGTTATTGATTCCTAGGTTTCTGGTCTTCCTGGAGGTGGGGGTCAGGAAAGGTGTGTGTTTGAGTACAGGCATGGGCATGCAAGTCTTGTAATAGTGTGTTAGCAGGGGTGAGTAGTAGGATGTACCTGATACTTTCCAAGTGGATTTGTGTATGCTGTAGGTAGCTGTGCACTTGTATGTGCTCTAGAGGATGCATCTGTATGTTTTGCTTGGAAGAAGTTGTGCTCAGGAGTGTATTGTGTGTGAGTGTGCATTTATCTCTTACAGGCAGAATATGAAAGTTACATAATTGGCATCAGTATTTACTGCTTAAAATGAGTGAGTGCAGGTATCTTGTATTTGTGTAACAGCACATGGGGTTATTTGTGGGTGTTTATTGTGGCAGGTGCAGCTAAAATGGTGATGTGCTGTGTGGCCTTCTGATCTTGTGTGACACCAGCAGAGCTGCTTGTGCTGATAGGGCATGAGAAGGCACAGATGTGTAACTCTCAGCCCTCTTGATAAAACTTTCTTACATAGCACATGGGAGCCTTTAGTAGCCTGTGAAGGGGAGTAGGAGCTTGTGTCAGAGTGGAGACTGAAAAGAAAATGCACACAGAAATGATGGAGTTCAGGTTTCATTAGCTTCTGATATCTCTGTTCGCAGGAAAAATTCACACTTCCTTCCTTCATGACCTTTTAGTAAATGCAAAGCTAGGGGGGAAATATGTCTTTCCATTCCTTTACATTTGTAACTAATTAGAGTGGAGGTGTGGAGTTTGGTGTACAGGATTGCAGTGAAGACTGCTGAAGGACAGCACCCTCTCCACACTGGCGTTTGTCCATGCACTGCTTACTGTCCTGAGGGTGATTGTGGTGCCTTCTGAGGCTGGGTCCCATCCTTTCTTCTATCTGAGATTGGAGCAGAATGGTGGAGTGGCCTCCTCACAGTGTGCAGCCCAGTTCAATTGCACCTTACTGACAGGAGTGGATGGAAAGGAAAATAGCAGAGGCAATGCCTGTCAGTAAGGTTTCCTTTTGCTGCATTGTAAAAAAAGGTTGAAAGGAGCACAGCCATATGCTCCTTGAGGTTTTTTTGCCTTTCTTTAGTGTCTTCTACAGCTCTTTAGAAATGTCTTTCTCAGAAGAGGCATTTTGGGAATTAAAACCATGTGGATAGAGTTTATGGTAGAGGAGGATATGACAAAACAAGAACATTTCAACTTAATACGTGGAATCAGGTCCCATCTAAGCACCCTAAAAAGGGTAATTTGACAGCCTGAAAGAGATCAAATTCACTGCATTACAGATTTAGCTTATTATCTGCTCATACATCCCAAGAACAAGGAGCATGTGGCTCTGAGAGGCCTGCTCAGAATACATAAGTACTGTCCAGATGGCATTTAAGGTCAGGCTGGCCTTTCTGGAGATTCTGAAGTTGAAATAAAAGAGGGTAGCTTTTTGGATAGCAATATTTCATGAACATTGAGTAACAGATACTTCAATGTCCTAGTTGCTTCATTAAGTACCCTGCTCTTTCCAGTTAGTTCCACTGATTTCAGTGGGGAGTGTACAACTATGATGCTGAATTACATGTGAGATCTCCTAACTCCTCATCCAGAATCTAAACCTCAAAGTGTTTCCAAAAAAGCAGAATCAGTAATTGAGGGCTTTCTTTCTGAGACAGACAAATCACTCCTAACATAACCAGAAGTATTTTCTATGTCAATGCTACAGAGACTTAACATAATCTCAAAATACATCTCATTTATTTGTGTATATATGCTTGAAGTTAAAAGGAAAGGGGGAAAAAGTAAAAATAAGAACCCAAAGCCTTAAGATCTTTCTTTCCTACATGGCACTTTTGTGTGCAACAGCACAAAATTACTGGATGTATATAAAGAACTTAGTCTCCAGAACTGTATGTAATTTGATTTCAGTTTGGAAGGAAAACCAGCACTAGTGTACATGAAGATAATTCTACAGTTAACTCATGTAACCTCCTTGCCTGTGAGTGAATATCTTGCTTTTGTGACTGAATGGGCCTGCAGCTCTCTTAGACCTGGTCAGGGAACCTGTAGGGACTGAATTAATACTTCATCTTTATTTATTGCACACAATCCTTACTGGGTTTGAGATGCAGGAGAAAGGCTGCAGAGTTGAACAGAACAAAAAGGGAAGAAATGTCCAATCACAAGTGGATTTAAATGTTTTCATGAGCTGAGTATTATTATTTCTGTTCCTTGGCTTGAGATTGACACCAGATTTAAGGGGCTTTGGAATGGCTTTAGGTGATGTGCAGGGATAAATTCATAAGTGGTGAAGCTGGACCTGCTGAATGTGGGATCTGTTGCATTTTCCAGTCTGAAACTAGAATGGCAGAGACCGCAGGGTGGAGGAGGATGAGCAGGGCATGGTTGCTATTACTGAGTCACAGAAAACATATCTCAGGTTGATGGTTAGGCATGACTGTAGACTGTAATCCATCTCTTGCTGATAAGTGTACTGTGTTCAGACACAGACAAAGAAGTGAAAACAGAGTATGTTTTTCCCAAATTATTTGCCAGTCAGTTTTTATTTTCATTAGGAGTCTAGAGGAGTCTGAGTAATAGTACTGCTCAGCTTGGCTCTGTGTAAAAGGGTTTCATTTTTATGTTTCCATTTAGTCATTTTTATTGTGTTGTTTCCTAGCTCATTGATGAATAAATCCCCGTTACAGAGAAGCAAATATCTAGGAAAAAGAAAAATAATTCTGTGCTATCCCTTTGTATTTAGTAGGAGTGACAGATATTGCTGAGTGTAATTAATTCACTTGTAAGGAACCAAGATCTGTATTCTTGTGTTTTCCTGTTACAGAGCTAATTACTAGAAATTATTAACATGGTGTTAAATACATGAAGACCATGTGCATGATTTACAAGAGAAACAGATCTGAATGTCTGCATTTCCATTTAGCTACCTGCCTGTGCTTCCCTCAGTCACATGTTAGCTGAATATTTGTGCTGGTGGGGTGTTCATGTGTAGTGAGTATCTGTGAGTGCAAACTTGGGAGTGTGTTGGTGAACGATTATGATGAATATGGGTACATGGATGGGATGTGGGGGTTAGTTAAAGATGTGTTTTCTGAGACCTTCAGGTGTGCAAATGTACACTGGTGTGTCTGATGAAGATGATATTTTAATTGTATACTTATGAATGAGTGCTGTTTGCTATGGCATCCGTGCCTTAGAAATATGTCCCTGTGTGTCTGTGACCATGTGTTGGCACAGAGGTATGAGTGTGCCTGATCACCAACCCAAGCAGTAGGTAATATGATGTACAAAAATCTGCTAGAAATTCTACTTCAGTCATATCTAGCAGTCATTTTACACTACAAAATAGGAGATCTCCCTTGGTGAACGAAGAGACCCAAATGAAATGAGTATGAAAGGGTATCTATGGCAGTGACCATGCTTGCAGTTGATTGCTAGTCTAAAACAGAGAACTCCCCACGTGTGCTTTGTTTTCTCATTGCTCCTCCCAGATGTCACCCCTACCAGTGGCCATTGAGCCCTTGAGTCAGGTTAGTTTGGGTTTTTTATCAGAGAAATGTGCATAAGACCTTGGCAGAAATTGGCATTTCTTGAAAGTCATGTCTAATGTTTTTTTTACATTGTCAGCCAAATCCTTTTTCTAGCCTCTGAATATCAGACGTGCCAATTAAAGTCCAGAAACAGCTTCTCTCTCTAGAACTAATGTTTGCCAACAATACCTGGGGAAGAGGAAAAGAAATCTATTTTTGTAGCTGGATTCTCACATGAGGTAACCCTGATGGTTTTAACAAAAATTAATTTGGCACCTAAAGTTAAAAGGTTTATTTGTTCTGGAAAGCTTCTTGACCAGTTTAAAATCTGACAGTTGAGTGGTGAAATGTATTAGTTATTTATAGACAGAAAGGTGTCTGACAAGTGAGTGTAATGTAATCCAGCAAAGCTGATCTTAATCTAGCTCTGATTTAGGAAGTTGTAACCTTTATATGTAGGAGTATGGGAGAAAGCAGACAATGTGCCAGTCCAGCCTCCATCAACATCATGGCCTGTCTTGTCTGTGATTTCCCTAACATTGGGATTGAATGGGAAGGACTGTAGAGCTCAAGTGGAAGGGACAGGCAGGTTCAGCTTAGTTACTGTTAGACAGAAAGGTTTTAAGGGACCAATATCTCATGTGCAGGCTACAACTTCTCCACTAATCCTCATCTGGTGTTGAGATGGCCAATTTGAAGTGCCTGTCCTAAGAAAAAGTGTTAAGGCCAGTGATACCAATCGGAGGAATAGAGTTAATACTAAATGTCTCTCCTTGCCAGCCAAGACCCTGTCCCACTGCTGCTGAGCAAGGTGAGCAGTCCAAGCCCGTGAAGGGACACTCAGGCTTACCCAGGAGCCCAGCTCAACAGCTGACTCATTCCACAGTGATGAAGCAGGTCCAAGGTCAAGCCAGGAACACAAGTCAGTGAATCAGACACAGCCAGCAATCACCTGATGGGTCTGAAGTGACAGGGCAGTTCCAAGATGAAGCCAGGAAGTCAGTCCATGGGTCAGAGTTCAGACTGATGGGGCTTGTGGCACACTTATGGGTAGATAGGCTTGTTGCTTTTGTTTGGAAGGCAAAAGTAGATTTGAGTTCTCTGTTGTTGCTGTAACAGCTGTTCTGACAGAAGCAGAGCTCTTCCTATGTTGTTTTCATCTGCTGCCATCCTTGAGCATCTCTAGTCTCTCCTGAACTCATGTAGCTTTTTAGTTCTTCTGTTGCCTGAAGGTCTTTGATTGTATGTCATCCTCCTGAGCCTGTCCAGATTACACCTCCATCTGTCCCTGGACAGCAGGAACTCCTTGCCCAGCCTGTGTTGAGCACTTGAAGAGCTTTGAGGTTCTCTGTGGTACTCAAGAAGCTGAAAGTGAATCTGCTGTTTGATGGATGTTCAGTGCAGGAATCCAGGCTCCCGAGTGTGGGCATGGGCAGCTCATCTGCATGAGGGAAAGATGTAGTCCTGGGAGAAAGGGGAGAAGTAGAGAGCTACTGGAGGTCTGAGTATGTTCTGCTCTCAGCAACTATCTGGCGTTTTGTCTGAGTTTCATGTATTGCCTAGTGTTTTTATACAAAAAGAAAAGTTATTTTTAAAACAGACTCTTTTCTTTGCGGGTTTACTTTTTGTTTTGTTTTTTGGGGGGTGGGAGGGGTGTTTCAAAACTTACTCTGAATTTTTTCTATAGTTTCTGATTAAAAAAAACCCCAAAAATTAAATATGGAAGAGTTCCAGATTAATAACCTCAAGCAGTTTTGTCCCTAGCAGTGTGGGGTGAAGTGTGAAGGGTAAAGAAAATAGTCGGCTCTCTACCGATGCCCTTGATGAGGTGTCCTTGACTAGATCACTCCTCCTCTGACTCAGCATCCCACTTTCTGCTCCCCTATCTCCCAGAGGGTATCCTGAGATTAATTGAGGGATGTATTGAAATGGCTTTAGCATGCATGCTGCAAGTCACCAGGGACACAGCTGTTACTAGGGCAGGAATGAAGGTCTGGACCTTGCTGAGATCATCGTCTTGATTAATTAATACACTGATCTCTATAACTCCTCTTCAGCAAATATAACTTGGTCTTATCCCTCTTTTTTGTTTGGGTTTTTTTGTTGTTGTTGTGTTTCTACGTAGGTATAAAATGCTGCTGCTCACTGTATCCCCTCTGTTGACCAGCTCTATCCCTTGTTTCCTTTTGGCATCCTTTGCTTGTCTGAGGCCTTTGCAGAAAAGTCCCTTGCCAGTTAAAACTCTTCAATGGATACCAAAATAAATTTATCCCTCATTACCTTGAGAAGTGATATCTGATTATTTGAGTTACTAGGAATATACTGTGTGGAATTGGCTGGAGAGTTATACTTTATACTGTTTTATTATGGGAAATCATGAGACCGATGCTATAAAACGTTACAGAGTCTTTGTTCCCCTGGTGAAGCCCACTGATGGGCTGAGTAGCCATCCACATCCATGACTGTGGGAAGGAGGTGCTGGTAGTTTGGACTCTGTGACTGATATAGCTCTGGAGCTCAGTCTTTTGGGAAGGCTGCTTTTGAACATAGAAACAGTCCAGGCTCTATGAGGGACCACTACTGGCATCAGAAGAAGATGCAGCAGGGTTTGGAGATGAGCAGAAGGCAGAGTTGAGTGAATTTGTGTGGTGAGGTGCAGTGAACCAAACCATCCTTGTATGAGCAAAAGGGAGTTTTTCTTCCAGGTTCCTATCTGGTGGGAAATCAAAGAAATGAAGATAATCTCTTCTTGTCTCTTATTCAACTCCTAGTTCTTGTTTGGTGTACTTTCCATTCCTTCGTGATTACATCTGTGTCTCAGTCAGGTATTGTTTTCTGCTTCAGTTGGGAACATTCCCTAAAGCTGTTCTGAGTGCACAATACTCTTGTTCTCTTTCCTAGGCCAATTTTAGACTGAATTTTGGCTGACTACACAAGTGCAGAATGTTTAATGGCCTATCTTACATCATAATTTTCCTGGATCATTTGTTTTTCCTTTGACAGATTTTTAACACTGTCAGTCTAATACACATCAGAGGTTGAAATTTATTACCATAATGGAGTGCATTGTGGATAATCCCATGCAAATTGTTTTGTGGAGAGTCATGCTATATTATAGACTTTCAAAAAAAAAAAAAAAAGTGCTTTTTTTTTTAATCTATTTGTTCTTTGGATTTTCAGAGCAGCTGCCATAGACACAGGATTAAAACAGCTTGACATTCAGCACCATGTACAAATGATGCTGCTTCTCACAGGACACTGCTGAAAGGACTGAGTTCTGCATTGCTGTGGGTTTTCTATATATGTGTCTCATGTTTAACTTTAAAGCATTGCTAGCTTGTGAAAGGAAAAATCTGAGTGAACTTTGTAGTGGCACATAAGAGAAATATCTCTTGCAGCTTTTTCCACCTCCCTTATACAAACATCTATAATAATCACCAGCTTTTTATGAACCTTGAGGGCATCAGATGCCTCTTGGAAGTGGTAGATCTGATCATACATCCTATTGTTTTTATATCTTTTTCTTCTTTTGTTCTCTATTACCAAGGTCATTTGCTTGAAACTGCTTTGTTCCTCCAAAAGTGTGTATACTTCTCCAAACCGAAGCAGTAATCCTCCTTTTGGACATAACACTTGATTGTAGTAGAAATGATTGCAATGTCACAAACAGAGAATTATCATTTTCGGTGAAAGTCATAAAAGCAGGTTGAAAAGGACTCCTAAGAAAAGGTAGCTTGTTCTTATGCAAATTTTCTCAGGTAGTGCAGCTGCAAGATGAAAAAGCCTGAAAGCCTGTAATCTGGAGGCAGCATCTTCCCTGCTGATGAAGGTTTGCCTGCTTTGCTGTTAACAGTCAGTAGGTTTTCAAAGACTCAGAGGCCTGTAGCTTATTTTTACAAGGCCTGTATTCTTCTTACCTGATGCTCTAGGAGGTGAAGCATTTCTCAGCTGCTATGCATTTTCTTCTTGCTGGTCTCCACCCCTGAAAAAGCCAATGTGGAAATAACCAAGGCAGAACAAGGGGTAACAAACTGCTTTTGTGTGAGTCACATCAGTTATACCACTTGCTAGAGAAAGCTGCCTCCTGCTCACCCTGTCTCTGTCTCTCTGGTCTTGTCTCCCTTTCTTCAGTCTGTTACTTACACTCTTCAAAGACCTGGTTTCTTTTTCTCTTTCTTTCCTAAAGCACAGGAACTGGAGATGTTAAACTGAGCCTGTGCTGGTGGGATGATACAGGCAAAAAGGCTTATAGGGGATGTGCAAAAGTTTGCAAACAACTACAAGGTCTAAATGATACTCCTCCCTAGTCCAAATGTCTAAGGTTATCTCCATGTGCTGCTAGTTATCTCCTCATGGACAAGCAGCATGGGTTCATTTCTCCCCTAATGAAGTAGAAGCTTCAGTTTTTATCTCCCTTTTTGTTTTCTTTTTTAATAATAAATTTGCCATCTAAAATTATAGTAAAATATCAACCAACCATCTTGGTGGCTGGGAGTTTACTTCGTATCACTGGACATGTGGACTAACAATAAAATCAGCCTTTGGATTCTTCAGACTTGTTAAACCCTGGTTGACAGTTGATGGCAGCTATTTCAGCTGAAAGAACTTTGCTAATGTTTGGTTTCTGACTGTGGAGTCCACGTTTCCAGGACTCCTAACCCAGCCCGTTAATGGAAATGATCAGTGACTTTTGCCCAAAGGGTAAAATCTCCCTTTGACCCAGCTTTCTCAGGTATTCTCTAACTTTTTATATATTTTTATTGTAATACACATTTATTAAATGAACCTGTATTAAATCAGAGCAGACATCAAAGAGTGGCCTGCAGTACTATTGCCTGAATTACCCTCAGTGTTATGAGCCATTCTCTAGGTGGCCAGTGCAGAGTATTCAAAAGAAAGAAAGAAAAAACAGAAATGGTCACTAATTTCACTGTTACATTCACAGAATTTCACTAGTATTGCCCATTTTTCTATTAAATGTGACAAGCAGCTAGAAGGGTCCTGTGTCAGAATGCTTACGCTGATGCCTCTGAGAAAAAAGCCAACAAGCTCCTTGCTTGTGCTCCCATCCTTCAGTTTCAAAGGGAGTGGTCACCAGGCTCAGGGCAAAGCCTTCTCCTGTCCAGTGTCTGTCTCCTCTCTGAGCTGGGTTTAGATGATTTTTGTGCTTTCCCATGTGCTTTTGGATTGGAGAATCAATACCTACGTTGTTGTTTCAGAAATCCTAACACAATTGTAAACTGTAGATTCATAGTTGTTTCCTGTCACCGACCCTGAGGTTGCAGGGAGTGATGGTGTTTGCTGAAGATGACCGAAGAGAATTTGTGGTGTGGAAAAAAAAAAAAAATTAACCTGTGGGGAATCATTTATAATTTAGGAAAAAAGCCTCAGGTAGTTCTTGAGTTGTAGCAGCATAAGGTGATGGCTGCACAGTGCATGAAAAGTTAAAGTAATGACATCTGAAATGGGAGAGCAAGGTGCAGAGGTGTAGATGGCTCTTTGAACTTACCTCTCACCTGTGGATCTCTGTGTGAGGACCTTTTTAAAGCAACTTTTTAAAGAGATCAAGACACGGGGGTCTCATGGTAATTGCTTCTGAACATATGCACATAATTATTCCACTGTTGAAGCTGGTATGTGGCACCTGATGTGGTTTGGGCGGGGAAACCACGATCAGGTAGAAGCTCTGCTCTGAGGCCATTGGCAAAAGGCCTCCAAAGAAATTACTGATTTTGTGGAATTCAGGCTTAGATCTGGAAGAAACAAGTGTGCTTCAAGGCATTATCAAAAGGCTCTGGAAGAAAGTATGGGACCCTCAGGACTGCAATAAGATAAGAGACTGTGTAGGCTGAGATTTGGATGCATTCTGGAGCTATTTGTGCTGCCCTGGAGCTGTAAGCGCCTTGGCAGAGCTGGTAGACAGCCAGGGCAGGAACAGAGCAGGATACTGTGGGACCATGCCAGCAGGTTTGTACGTGGAGAGAATGCTTGCATTGGCACTGGATTTGTTCCTGGAGTTGTAAGAAAACTAAAGAACAAAGTATTTTAACTATAAAAAAGAAATAATGAAAAATGGCCAATTGTCATGGATAGGAGGTGTCTAAAAATGTTTAACAAGGTGCTTATTATAATTTCTCATGTTTAAAACCTTCATGTGATGAGAGAACCACCAATAAGGGAACCACGTGCATTGGAATAAAACAGAAATGAGGAAGTGCAGTGAGTGTTAAGAGTGCCTTGTTATTATTGTGGTTTTGTTTTTAAGAGATATGACATATCTCTTGTGCCATATCCATAACCAGCATAAGGTTTAGAGGATGAATGAGAAATCATATATGGAATCTCACCCATGGCCTATGGATTTCAAGGGTAAACCAAGACTAATCCTCATGCAGATTGCATTGCTGGGCATCCCAGCTGAGTCAGATCTGTTAGAAAGAGAGCTTTCTAAAAAAAACAAAAACAAAACCCCCAAGCAAAAAAACCCAAACCCCAAATCCACATCAGGAAGTTTAGTTTTGGAAGTTATGGAGTGAGACACAAAGGGACTATTTGTGCAGTTAAAACCTAGTAAAATGACTGGAAAAAACAGGATACATAAGGCTTCCTCAGGATGGAAAGAAATTGATAGTACATTGATGTCATCTACCACTCTGTGAAATGGTGCTGGGCAATATTTATAATTTTAATGCCTGGAAGGAAATAAAAACAGAAAGATAATAAAATTTACTGTTTGCAGCTGATACAAATTATACAGTAGGAAGGAGAGCTGAAAGACTATGGGTGCTAAGCATGGAAGATGAAGCATAGACAGTGGCAGGGTAAAGCATGTTTCAAGGAATAGTTTAAAGCATACAGACACATGGTTGGACTCTGAATTAGCTCCAGCCATTCAGGAAAACATAAGTAGCTATTATAAAGACAGCTTGATAAAGATATCTGTGCTGTGTGCAGTAGCAGCAATAAAGAAAAAAATGAATAAGATTTCTGCATGTGCAAAGAAAGAGGTAGACTTGGAAGATGTTGTAATATCCCTATAGATGTGATGTTGTAATATCCCTATAGATGTGAAAGGTAATAGCTCTTGTGGAGTACTGTGCTTGTTATGGGTCATTTCTTTCATAAGAGACAAAGCAATGATGAAGAGGGGGAAGTTTTTAGTGTCCTGGAAGGCATCTTCAATACAGAAAAAGCATTAGGGATACTAGAGGAATTGAGTTATAAAGGAAAGGAATAAAGCATCAGAGCACAGAGAATGCAGCAGTGTGCAGAAGTAACTCTGAGCACTGTGTTGGGGAGAGGCTTTGCAGTGGTGTGGATGTATGGTGGCAGTAGAACAGCAAGCAGGTTTGCAATCCTGTTGGATCCTCCTCTACATTGCTGCCAGGCCAAGGCACAGTTTCACTGGCCTGGCAGTCTCTGTAATGCACTCGTGTGAGAGCAGAATGATGGAGATCATGTGGGGCACTGTTATCAGGCTGCAACCATGGGGATGATGTTTGGGTCATGCTGTGTTGGCTTCTCACTAAATGTAGTCTAGTGCCTTAATCCCTGTGTTAGTGCAAAACTGAGAAGTACCATGATCCTTGGGATCACTTTGGATCTCACTTGGGATTGGGAAATAAAACACACTAGCCTTGCTGTATCATTTTCACCAATACATAGAATAGACTGTTTCAGTTGGAAGGGACCTACAATGATCATCTAGGCCAGCTGCCAATATTTTCCGAATACGCTACATTTTTATCACCTCAAAGAATGGCAGGTATTTGGTTGGGGTGAGGGGGAAAGGCTCTAAGGCTTCCCCCATTGCAGTTCATAGCACAGTTTGAAGATGTAAACTACTATGAAGTTCCCAGTATTGTTAATTTAAAGCCACACAGAAAAATAACAAGATGTTGTGTAATATAATACAAGGATATGTGGTAATTTCATGGATTTAAGATGCAGCAATTGATTCTTTATGTAGCACATAGTTAACCTGGAGAGAGCCCCATAGTGGATGACATTACGAAGAAAAATACTTTATGAAGATTTTCCAAAACAGGAATACATCTGCATTTACATTACCCAGAATAAATCCTTTTGTTCCAAGGCATGTGGTGATCACCTGCCAGGATTGAAAAAAATTTTTACTCCTATGATAAAAGATAGCCAAACTGGATAAATTCATACTTGAAGACAAGGCTTGGGTGGGCCAGGATTCTGGTCACTTTTCTGTAACTGAAGTTATTTATACAGGAAAACTTTTAAGTGGAAGTAGAGAGGGAGAAAAATGATCCAGGGATTAGACTGCCAATTTAGGACTTGCAAAATTTCAGCTGCTTGCATTCCCAGACTGCTTTTAAGAGCTAATTCATTTGACACAGATTTTCAGACATACTTAGAGCCCCACCTCACACTTAATCTTCAGATACCTTAGGCTATAGCCTGTCTCTAACTTATTCCAGGTTCCACAGTGTTCAGATAGGAGGAAAAAAATACATATGTGAGAGTAAGTTATAGGCAGACTACTGATGAATTTTCAAAGCACCATCAGATGGGATGATACCAGTTAACCTGTGACAAATCTTGGGAGTATGGAGAAGAAAGGTGCTTTCTTGAATAAAGTACTTGGTTGTCACCAGGTAGCTTGCTTTCCTCACACTGCTCCAGAAACACTACATGACTTTGAACAATTCCCTAGTTCTGTTCCCTGTCTGACAAGTAGGAGGCTTAAGTTTTTCTTTAGGCATTAGAATGTTGTTTGTTTTGGTTTGTATGTTTGTTTGGATTTTGTTGTTGTTTGGGTTGTTTTTTGTTGGTTTTTTTTTATTATTATTTGTCTTTTTTAGTTTGGAAAAAAAAAAAAAAAAAGACTCAGCCTATTGTTTTTGTTAGCTCTGCTATCAAAAGATTGCCCTCTGGACTGTCATTTCCAAGGGTGGTGCAGGCAGGCTTCTCCTCACCACAACTCTCCCCAGTCCTTAGATCAGAGACTGAGATGCTCCTGATCCCATCCCTGTGAAACAATGCAGACTCCTCCAAAGTGCTCAATTCTGGTCTGGCATATCAGTCACTCAGCATCTTCGGTTCTGTTTGAAAAGACATTTTGGCATGAGGTGAAAGATTGCTCAGTGTCTGCTAAGAGAAGAATAATCTGTTGGTGCTAGTCCAGGTCCACCCAGAGCCTAAAAATAGGTTCTTTGCGTGTCACATGGTAATGAATGAGACAGAAAACCAATGTACTATTCAGCTTTATAGGAAAGCAAGAACTCTGCAAGGAAAAGCATCTTCCTATATGGTGTCTCTGCTTAGGGGAAAATATCTGCATTTCTCTTTTTGTTAATCTTTTATTCCAGACACACCCCCCTTCACAATTATGACCTATTTCAAAATTTCCTGTATTGTTCAAGTAGCAGTCTGGCAGAGCTGGTCTTTCTGATACTCTGTACCACCTTTAATTTCATACAGCAATGAAAAGCAGTTTTTAACAGCATTCAATGGATATGGAAGCATTCCCTATCCAACTCTTTTATGCAGTCTTTGGGCAGTGGAAGTCTTTGGGCACTCCCCATCCTGGATAGTTAACAATTTGTTGATGTAAACCACAAGGTAGTCATGTGTGGGATAGGTTAACCAAGAAAAGTGACCAGCTGAGGATAGCAAATACAATGCTAGTGTTATTTCTTTGTCTCTTCCAACATGTGATAAGCTTGCTGTATGTCAACGATGGAGTCACTCGTGGGTGCTGATCAAGGAGAGGAGGAAGGATCATGAGGGAGGATCAGAGAAGGAGAAGCTGGGGAGTGAGAGAAGGGAAGAGGAGGGAAAGGACAGGAAGCTGTGGAAATACAGTGAGGGAAAGGTTTGGAGAGGGTAATGTTAGACAAACAGTAAGTCAGCACAGCAGAAAGTAGGAGGAAGCCCTTCCCTGCAGTTAGAGCTGGAGAATTCGTAACTTAAATAATTGTTTTGCTGGAGAACTTGACTTCTATTTGTTAAATGGTCCTGCTCCTATGTTCAGGCCTCCTCCAGCAGATCAGAGGGAGAAGGTATTTCATCTTTCAAACCACTCCATTCCTTGAACAGTGTTGCCTGTAATACACACATCTTTAACCATGGAAATGGTTGAGTAGTTAAAACACCACCACTTCTTTGTTTCTGTACCCATGATATTTGCTCAGCCCCAGCTCAGAGAAACACCAGCTAAGTTCAGCAGAAGTTTTGTGAGGGAATTCAGGGCAAGCTGGGCCTTGTTTCCTTGCCATGACACCGGAGTAGCAGATGCAATGAGGACAGACACTCAGAGCAAGGCACACCTCTGCAAGCTTTCCTCTTGTCATCATTCCTCTGCATCAGCATCTATTTACTTCAGAAACCCCTCCTTCTTTCTCATCCTTTATCTCTCCTTTCCTTTTATCTTCTAACTCCAGCCCCTCCCATCTTTCTTTCTAGAAATTCCTGCTAGCCTATTTTGTGGTTTTGGGTTTTTTTTTTCCCTTTCTTCTCGCTTCTTCAGCATTTTCTGCTTGCTTAATCCTTTTAAAATCTTTTGGCCCAAATTCTCATCCCCATCCCCTTCACTTCATCTCTTTTCCATGCTTCATCTCTTCTTAACTGCTGCTTAGGATCTCTGGAGCATGAGAAAAGCTAGATTATTCCCTACTGTCCTAGTTGTCTAAATAGCCAGTTCCCCAGTGTGTGTCTGCATATTATCATTCATAGGGGCTGAAAGGACAGGATCTTTCAGGGCTGACCCAAGCTAAAATTAAGGCTTCACACACCAGGCATCAAAGGTTTCATTCAGCTCCCTGGTTTATCCTCTAGAGACTCCAAATGGCTTCTATTAGTATTCTGAGGGAGAGCTCACTGATGGAATCAGGGAGAAACCAGACTGTCAATTTATTTATACACAGCCTTAGGGCATAACCATTGTGCATGTGTTAAGCTATTGAGATGCAGTGAATATTCTGTAAATGTGTATGTATATGTATTGACTGGAAGTGAGTTTGCAGGGAAATGCTGTTGCCCCAAGAATTGAACAGTGACCAAAGGTGGGAGAGGTCGCTGAAGCAGCTGTGCTGCATCCCAGAGATCCCTTTTCTGTGGGCACAGGAAACGATTGATCCCTTAAATATTTTGTGTACTTATATTTAATAGTATCTTCTAACTCTAATTTTCTTGTAGCTCTAGTGACTCTTGTGAAGAAATTTTTAAATTAACTTCTAGAGTCCTTCCACCTTCTTTGGCAATATCTGCGTTACGGAACTGTTGCTGCCTTTGCTCGCAGGAGTGTTTCAAGCATATGAGTAATGAATAACAGTTTTTCCACTGCATTGTCATTTAGCTTGTGAAGCATTTTGAGGGCAAGTTAAGAGAGATTGGAAACAGTTGTGGATATTTATTTGATGTATTAGTGCTAAGTATGAATTAAATTTTTCCAATATGATTGGATCAGTTTTGTTTAGAAAAATTTGTATTGAAGATGTTCTGGCCAAATGCTAAGTCAATGAATGGCTTTGTTTCCTGCTCAGTTTTTCCTTACTATGACAGTATCAATTAAGAGATACAGGTTAGCATCCTACTGCTCCAGATGTTACACTAGCAGCAGTCTTGGCAGTGAAGGCAAGAAATTATTTGGTCTAACCAGACTAAGAGTTAATAGCTTAAGTGTTGGTTTCATTTGTCTGACTGGCAGTGTCACCTATCTCTGGAAGAGGCTTCTTTCCATGAAAAACAAACATATCCAAACTTGGTCTGTTATTGGATGTCACTTCCTCCTTTGCTTTCTGTTGGAGTATGAAAATGTGAAAAGAGAAAGTTCTTTAGCTCCATTATTCTCTATAATAGCCAGGGGACAACCTGTTATCCCTTAACAAGATGCTTGCAAGAGTCTGCATGGCAGGCCCATGGAACCACCAGATGTATTTGTATTGTGTAGTGGAATTTGATGCTCAAGTTGCTGCAGGTCCTGACTGAGACTTTGACATAACAGGGAGCAGAAACCAATGTGATGTGAGCTACTCATCGAAGTGGGATAGCTTTGTTAGCACATTTCTGGACCTGGAAAATAAGGACCAATGAGCTTGTTAGCAGCTTTCTAGAACAGAGGTCCTGTTTGCTGCTTCAGAATTTCATATTATTATTCTGGCTTAGAAGACTTTGCCCCATGCTCCACTGCTTGTGTAGATATATCCAAAGGAAGACAAAGCTGTAAAAAAAGGTGTTGTGCTAGAGGAACAGGTGGGGTCACTGAGAATCCAGGTTGTCAGGACACTGTAGAGGAGGTGCTTGGAGGCAGAGCAGCTTCTTCCTGTGCAGCTGTGGCTAAAAGACCCTATCCTGGCAACACATATAGAGGCAACACAGCTTTGCCCTCATGGAGGTGTATTTCCTACAAGTATATTAACCAAGCCAAGGTTCACTACTCCTACTCTTCTTTTCTTCTTTTGTGCAGTTCTTTTAGAATATTTTCACAACTCTGAGTTGTGAGCACAATCTTATAACTATTACAACTGTGTAAGCTGCACAGCTACAAGGAAAATGCCTGGAGGCCAGGCTTCCCTTTCAGCAATGCAGGACAAACTGATAATTAATTACAACACCAGCTCCTAGCATTGCTGGCAGAGACCATCAATAACATGAGTTGGATATGTCAGTTCTGTCAACAGCTTCAGTTTAATGGTAATGGTGCCATGCACCTTCAGCTCCACCCTCTGCTGAGAGCTCAGGAGAGAACTGTCTGAATTAAAAAATAAAAGTCTCTGTGTTTGATGTGAATAAAGTATGTTAACAAGCAATCCTCTAGCTGAGGTTTCCAGCTGTTACTCCTGAGCTGTCTGATATCAAAGCAATATGGGTCCATCCTACAGCAGCCAACTTCAGTGCATGAGCAATTACTGTCTGAGGAGTCTCAGGTACATTGTAGTTTTATTATGATTATTTCTCTGCTCATAGCTTCTTAAGGCTGCTTAGTATCCTGAATAAATCTCCAGGGAATCAAAGCCACATATGACTTTTAGCACAGGCACTATTTGTACCTCCTGGATTGATAAGTATATATCGCATTGTTTTGATCTTAGAAGCAAGACCCTGAGATGCACCCCTGGGAAAGCTTTGAGATCTTCATGTTTTTTGGCCCTGAGACAATAATTCTTTTGCTGTGGAAATGCCACATTTTTACTCAGAAATGTCACCACACCTGTCTGGTGATTGCAACTCTACTACACTAAAATATCTTGAGTCTTTGACAGCAAAATAATAATATATTTAGAAATCTATGCAGAGCTGCTAAGCACTCTCATTGTTTTGTGTTAATGGCCCTTGGTTCTCATAATCCTCTTCCTCTGTTTTCTTACTGTTATTAATTGTTACTATAGTTTCTACCTGGAGCTTGCTTGGCAAAGCTTGCAGTGGAGATGAATGGGATGGAGAGAAGAAATGGCATCGGAGATTTGCACACTGTGATAAAAATACTTAAGGGACTGTTCTGAGAGCAGAAAGCAAATATCCAGAGGCCTTGACCCAGCCTAACAATGGGGATACGTTTTCTCAGCTTGTTTCTTTTGCTTTTATGGGCAGGTCCTGTGCTTACCTAGTTGTCTGGCCACTTGATATATATATATATATATATGTTTGAGCTGTGTATCATTTTGTGTTGTTCATGTTCATCATCATAATTACAGATTCATGATTTGCTTACAGGATCTCAGGCAGAGTCACAACATCTTCACTATTGGAAAATGTGTTGGTTTTTTTTGTCAGGGCATTTGTAATGCCAAATGATGTTCCTGTATCCTGGATCAGCTAAACATGAAGTGGTCATTTTCACTCTGTCCAAGTATTTTGTGTTCTCTTATAAAAACGTACAAAAAAAAAGCTTTGCAAGAGAGCTTTGGAAGTTTATGTGAGAAGTTTCTTCTTTCTTCAATTTACTTGCATTTTTTTGCCTCCTAAGTAGTCCCCTTCAGTTCTACATACAGAGCTGCTCAGACCAACAGACCCCAAAGCAATTAAAAAATGCAACAACTTTATATGGAAAAAAATTTCACAACATGAAACCAGAGCTGTCTCCTGTCATGGATTAGCAGAGCATTTACAGGTTTTGTATGATGTCTTGCTAACAAATATCTAGTAAAGAGCTAAGTACAGGCCACACTGACATGGAGCTCACACCAGGCATAAGGTTAGTGCAGGGACTGAGTGTGGACTCTTGAGAGTTGCTAAGGAAACAGTCTTGGAATTGGAGCTGGAGCTCTTGTCAGAAGATTGCCTGCAGAGATGCTTTGCACTGCAGAAGCACCTAGGGCTGATATGGGTGGAGGCAGCAATGCTTCAGCAATTGATTCAACCCCTGAGGTGCTAGCAATAAGAAGTGTACATGTAGTGCAAACATTAAATGCCAGAGGTGAGGGGGTTTTCAGTTTCTTAGTTACTTTTTAGTATATCTGAGCTTTGTTGATCTCCTTTCCTCTCACCACTTGCATGAAACTACCATTGATTAACTCCTTTGAAGGCTCTTGGTGTGTTTCTTCTTTGCTAGATCCTTATGTTATTTTTTTCATTAGCGAAAAAACAAACACAGATTATTCATAATCAGGGTTCCTACAAGTAAGGATCCACAGCTTGCAGGAGTTCTCCCTTGAAAGATGATGTTGATAATCCAAACCTTGTTTGTGCTTCTCAGTCTCTCCTTGTCTTTACTGGAGAGACATCAGCTTTTAATAGACTGCGAAATTCCTTAGAGGTGTTTGTTGTTTTGCAATTACTTTGCAATTGATTTTCTTAAAAAACAATTCATAACTTGTTAAAGATCTCTTCTCGCTTCTATCCCCTGCCAATTTCCTTTTTCTTTGCCACTGTCCAGTGTTTACAATCACAGGACACATTTTTTTCTTCATTGCTTAGGGAGATGACTCATCTACTGAGAGAAAGGAAAAAAAGAATCCTAATGGTTTGTAGTAGATTTACAATCAGATCCTCCTGGGGTCTAGTTCTTACAGTGACTTCTACAGATCTAGTCGAGGCAGTTTAAGTGTTTGCCTCTGTTTCCCCATTTGTCAAATGGAGGCTACTTTAGAATAGTGTGTGTAAACCAAATGCTGTCAGTTAATTTAAAAATGACTGTGTAGAGGAAAGTTCTTTGTGTTGCAAATGTGAAAAACCCCTCTTTATTTAGAATGGAAGGAATGTTGAGTTGTCCTTCTGCAAAACAAACCTGACTCATTCTTTGTACCTGCAAAATGCACACTCAGAATTGAGACTTTCTGCCTCTCTCTCTCTCAGGGCCTGCAGCTGGGAACTCAAGAGCTGGAGGAGATGGGAAGCAAGTTTTGCCTTGGCTTGCTCATTCTGCACCTCAAATCCTTGCCCTGCAGCACGAAGTTGATGGCTCAGGCAGCACTTCTGCTAGATCTGGAGGAGGAGATAACAGACCGTGTACAGAGGTCAGTGAAAGAACCTGATTTTTATTTTACAGTGAATTTCCATTTCTCTCTCAAAAGTGATTACTGAAGCACAGTGATGGTACTGCCCAAGAAAAAAAATGAATCAACAGGGAACATTTATCTACTCCCTGGAGTGTTAGGTGGAGCTCTCTCCACCTCAGATCTTCCATGGAGAGCATCTCTTACAAGGAAGACATTCTCTAAGAGCTGCAGGGTGAAAAAAAAAAAAAATTGCAAATAACAAGACTTGGATGGCGTGATTTAGAAACCATAGGCTGGATTCTGTAAGGATTCTCTTAGACATTGCTCTTTTTCTCACTGAACTGAGTCCTCAAGTCATTTAGAGCATTGCCTTGTGACTTTTTTGGTGCATAGAATGAAGTCAAGATTCCACTGTTTATTTAAGAGGTTTTTTCTCAAATTGCAAAATTAATTTCTTTGCTTTCTGCATTCAGTGGGATGTGTTCAAGTGATTTTGCCCCTTATAATATGTGGGGAATTTGACCTGATAAATGTCAGAGTATGGGATTTTTCAGCTTGAAGAAATAGATATATCCTATATAGAAATATCCTTTCTAGATCACCGTCACTTGTTAGTGCTATGTGCAAGCACATATGCTTGCAATAACATTTTTCTAAGAGAAATGGAGAAAGGAAACTTAGTAATGTGTTATGATTTGAAGCTCCCCAATGGGTTTGTCATCAAAGAGCTCTCAGCTTCATCAATGAAAAGCAAGTCTTTCAGTTGCAGAAATGCCACTATAATTTATATCAGGCTTCCAGTCTTCCCCCTGTAGGAATACTTAACTGACATTACCACCACCTGTTCCTCATCCTGAAAACCATTCTTGCAAGCTTGTTTGCAGCTTTTAATGTTTATGAGGGACAATGAAAAAAAGAGAGTGAAAACTTGGAGACATTCCTTTGCATGAGCTGTGCTTCCTTTTACATGTGAACATGTAAATGATGCAATAAACACATATGATAGACACCATCCATGTTGTGGACAGCCATCTAACAAATCATAGGAATATCATTGGAGAGAATTACTGAAGCCTGCCTTGGCAGATGGATTTGAGATATAAATCAAACTCTCACTTCCCAACTAGAGCTAGGAGAGCTTTAGCATGAAAATAACTTTTTTTATGAGAAGGAAAACATTGAACCCTGACAAGCCTTGGATACTGAAAAAAGTCCATCTTGTTACACTAGCTCAGTAGCATTTTCCCTATCTTTATGAACTTATGATATTACTTTCTTGGTTTATTGTTTTTATATTAATGCAGATTAATTTAGTTTTCCCAATATTGTGTGGTAGTTGATCAGTACCCAACTAATAATAAGAAGCTCTCAAATTACAAATATTTTTAAAGAACAAAAAAATAAACTTTCCCTACTTTGTAAAATTCCTGTGTCATTCCACGTGCCCGTGGTAGCTGAAAGCAAAGCCATCTGTCTTTTCAACTATCTCCATGGCATCCAGGCATGTAATGTCACTGCTAAAAGGCAACGTGACTATTGATCATTTTCAGTCCACTGGGTGTAATTGTAGGTGTGTGGGATTTTGGTTTCTTGGGTGCAATTTGTTACTCTTTGCGAGTTAGGTAAACAACTGAATTGCTTAATCTCACCTAGGTGTGTCATAATGCAAAAATTTGTTGCAGAAGGTTGGAGGAAGGGAGACCCAGGGACCAAAGAACTTTCTAGCATATTATTTTTAAAAAATGAATACTTTGTGGAAAATGGCTGTGCACTATATTGATTCTGAAAATTAATACTTTGCTCCTAAAGTTCTACGAGTCTAGCCAAGAGAATTTCATTATTTGATTTTAGTAGGAATAGGAGCCCTACTGGAGCCAATAGGAGAAGGCAGAATACAGAGAGCAGACTAATATGGGCAGGAGGGGAGCTATTTCAATACCTCACACAACTTAGCAAATTAAAGAAATAAAATAAAATAAAAAGATTCTTCTTTAAAACATTTCTCTCAAGGAAGCTGGGGGGGACAGGGGGACGGGTAGTGGTACCACTCATCTTAATCTTATCCTGTAAAGATGAAATCTAATCTAGTTAGCACAAGGAGGTCACCAGAGCCTTGCAGTTTACTGGTGGTATGTCACAGCATCAATGGAAATTATGCTCTGCTTCTTGCTAGACTAGAGACATCATTATGGGTTTAAAGAGAATTAAATCTTGGTAGTTAAAAGTAGATCTGTCTTTTGTGATTACCACAAAAATACACAGCATTCCTGTTTACTTTCTGCATTTGCTGCTTTTGAAAGTGTAAGCAGATAAGAATGAAAACACCCAGATTTTTGTGTAACTTTGCAAAAGCAGAGTTAGACTCGAGGAGCCTTTGGGTGCAAAATAGAAAATGTCTGGGTGGTTACCTTGTGTGATTTTGTTCTTATATGGTTTACATCATGAACAGTGGTGGCTTTCAGCAGCTTGCAGGCTGCTCCTGTTCCACGTGTCTGGACTGTCCTGGTCCCAGGAAATTATATGCTTAAGTGGAAAGCAATGACTCTGATCGTAGTTAATGCTTTCTGGAAAAGAAAATCTATCTCAAAGGCTGTCCTGCTGGCATGTCCAGAAATAGGCACAAATGCAGATGACACTTATCAGGGCAATATTCACCAATATTAAAAGAAAATAATTAATATTGTTCAACCTTGATGAAGACACCAGCTTTATTTTGTTGTTAGGATTGGTTGGTTGTTTTTTTGTGAAAAGCAAGCTGAAATTAAGCTGTGAACAGTGGGATGGATTTCAGTGTGCTTATGTTAAATATGGCTATCTCAATCAAATGTGTTTCCTAAATATGCATTTTTGAGTGCCCTTCTCCATAGTACTCTGGGTGACAGGTCAAGCCATGGAACAAGAAGTTAATCCAGCACTGGCTCCCAGATGAAATGTCTCATTGCAAAGGTACACAGATCAAAAAGCTGTGGAGCCAGAGGTCTCTTCTGTTGTGAAATCCCTGCAGTTCATGTCCTGCATTTGACTCCTTGCCTTGGTGTCTGGTGTGCATAGCACTGACTTTGAATCTCAGCATCTCCCTCTGACAGCAAACATTTTCACCTCTCAAGGTTTATAACTGTATGTGTCTTTCAATTTTCCTTTTTTGACTGTCCCTGCTCTGGGTGTTTTGTAGCCTTACTCTTTCACCACTGCTATGAAGGGGATGAAGAAGCAGACTGGACTCTGCCTGCTTCCCTGGAATAAGCTATTTGGTCTGCACTTTATATAGCTCTGTCAGAACCAGTGGTTAGCAAATTGGAGCAAGTCACTGTCAGAGAAGTGACTGGTCTAATGGAGGCATCCTGTGTGAAAGGGGGATTTCTCTCACCAGATCAGGTCTGTTGTGTTCAATGTACCATCTCCAATGGGCCATGTAAAGGTGAAAGAAACCTGTAGCAGACCTAACTAAATCAGGTTTGGTATACAGGCAAGAATTTTTCCCTGTCCCTGACCTATAGCCTTTCCCCTAAAGTGTGAACTGTAAATAGTAATTTACAAGTGTGAGCTGGGGTAACTCTTGGAGTAAGTGATCAGCAGAGACAGTGTAACAAAGTAACTGCATCTGAGATATAAGCAAAGGGGACTGAACTTCCATCGATGGGTCTATAATGGAAGTGGGCCAGTAGAATGTTTCTCCTAAAGATAGAAAACCTTTGGACATCATGAAGTTGGCCTGACAGCTGTGACCCAGGACTTCCACGTCTTTATGGCAATTGCCCCATGAACATGCCAAAAGATGGAGAAAGTATAAGCAGCATCACACAAAAAAAGCTATATTAGAGCTACAGTGTGAGATGGTGAGAAAGAGGGCTTAAATTTCTCCTGGTATTAGCCAATTGCTTTATTACCAACCTGTGCTCCTGGGACACTTCATCTTCAGTCTCACATTTGTTCAGGCATTATCACCCTCACACAGCACCAGACCTACTTAGGGACCTGGTTGTTTGAGGCTTTTATTTTCAAAAGTGATATTTAGGTGGTTTTCTGCATCATTTTCCCACCAGCATTCAATAGGGTTTTTCTTATGGACCTCTCTAAAAAGATCAAAGGCCAAGTACGTGGAGAATTTTCTGGACTATGCAGCCACCTTAAAAAAAACCAAAGTAGTGTGTCAGGTTTCATACAGGCACTTTATTCTGCCCTTTCCCAAACCTGGCCTCACAAGCATGCTGTTGCCATGGCCCAGGAAGAATCACTAATTTCAGCCTCCCACCATGCTTTGTGGTCAGTTCTGGCTTTCAGCAGCTCTCTGCTGGGAAAACAAAATGCCAGCTTGTGCTTTGGACATTGTGGTTTTTGATAATAGGTTTCATGCCTCATTTGCTGTAAAAGCAATTAGGTTTTAAGTCAATGCTATCCAGGTAAGTTCATGTTTGTCATGACCACGAAAGAAGATGGGAAGTGACTGTTCACTTACAGCAGGTTTGAAAGAGAAAGCAAGAGCAACCCCACACTATAGGTGTCCTCCCCTTCTTCCTCATAGTTTGTACTGATGGCACATCCCTTCTTTTTCTCTGCCCTTACAGGTTGTGTTAGGAAATGTTCCTCATAACCAGCAGCAAATGTAGCCATTTGTGCATAAGACACATTTTATACCTTGAGACAGGCTTTTTGCAAAGTCGATATGTTTTTTTTTTTTTCTTGCTGACTCACATATTACTTATTTTCTGTGTTCCTTCATAATTTCTTACCTTTCTTCAGCAGAGCTAAATTTCTGTACACCCCAGATGGTAAATGTGTTGAGCTCTTCTATTAATCAAAAGCAGAAGGCTTAATCAATCACTGCTCTGGTCCTTTGTCCAGTTATAATCTTTTCATCTTCCATACACTGAGCAGAATTTGATTGGTCAGCATATGGATGGCAAATTCAAGAAATGACAAGAAGGATTTGCAGATCATTTGAAACTGTTGTTACTCTTCTTCTGTACCACACTGATGCACCATAACAATCCTGGATAGTATTGAACTGCTGGATTTCCCAGCTTCTGATTAGGGCTGTTTAAACAGTTCCACTCACCTTTTAAGCTGTGTGTACAAACTTTTCTTCAGATCAAACTAGAGTGAATTTGAGGAGACGAAGCAGACAAGAAAGAGAGAAGTTCAAGCAACAAAATCATGCAGATGGAGCCAGTATGCTTGCTTTTTTGGGGACATCTTTAGTGGCTCATTTAATAGTGTTACTCTTGTGTGCAGCGATGGGAGATGGCTCCCTTGCCTTGCTTTCCTGGAGTTCCAGGTGAATGTGGGTGTCATTTCTTGATGTCCTGTTTGTTTTGATTATACAAATGTGAAGAAATTTGTAAGTTTTGAGTGCAAAACTGTTTCATCCTGCAAAATACTCCACCACTTCAGAGTTGGAGTGTACCAGCAGTTGTGGCATCTAGTCCAGATAGCTGGACTCTGGGGAGTCCTCTGATATGTGGATAGAGATGAAAGTACTTTTTCATTGCTTCATGAATCTAACCCCATGGGGATAAATCACCAGGAATTATATGACTGTTTGGGTTTGGATTTCTATTTGATTGAAGCTTCATTTTTCTTTAAGTAAAGATTTGGTGCATTTTTAACCTTGATCAGCTGTAGACATTAAATACTCTGTGGCAGCTTTCAGAAGAGGAGGGTGCTTATCGATTCTGTTATTTAGCTTAGTCACAGATTTTATTGCTTGTAAAGGAATTTCAAATTTCTGCTGTTATGAGGATCTCTGGATGGGGTATTTTTGTAATGGGATGCAGGAGAGGAAAGTGCTGTGGAAATGCATTTACCTGACCCAACTACCATGTCACTTTGGTTCAGAACATGGGGCAATAGGAGTTTCTAACATATTTAGTATAACACTTGTGAGAGCACAGTCTAACCTTGATGCAGTAACAGGTATGGGAATAGCTGAAGCTGAGCTCTGAAGCAGTCCCATGTTGCTGTAGTCATTAGGATCACTTCTGGAAATGCCTTAACTCCTGTCTGGTTTATGACACTCTCCAGTGATCTTTCACACTGATGTGGAAAGAGTGATACCTTCTTGCCTCCTCCCCAGGGTCTGACCTAAATAATAGCTGCATCTGTTATTGAGGGGAAAAAACCTTAGATTTGGGCTTTGAATTTATTAGAGGCTTTAATTTTTACTGTCATGATATGCCTAGATAACCATGTTTTCTAAATGAGAACATAAACCTCCTTCTATCCACCCCTCCATCCTTACCCTGCACTCTTCAGTGTCTCTCCTTTGTTATTGTGAGCATACAAGCCCAATGAATAATATATAAATATATTTGGTATTCAGAAGGCTTTCATTTAGCTGTTCACAGGTGAGCCACTGTAATTCAGCAACTTTTCATTAACACTTTCTGGAGCTGTCCCTGTTTTTCTGCTATTGATTTTTATTATTATTAAATACCTTCTTCAGTGCTGCAGAGCTTCTGTTGATTGTTATCAAATGTCAGGCCCAGCTATGCCAGGCTGGGTACAATTATTCATGCTTATTTCAGAGGTAATTAATTTATAACTTAACAGCTAATAATAGTAATTTAAATAGCAGCAGAAATGAAGGAGAGTAAAAGAGCAAATGAAAGAGATCATAAAAGGAACTTCAAACATGCACCAAAGCTCTATTTGCTACTGTATCTGTCTGAGGTTATTCAAATTACTGTACATGTAGAGATCTGACTGGACTACAGATAATGAACTTGTATGTACCTAGCAGAACAAATGGGCTCTGCATTGCCCTTTCTGTGAGGCATATTGCTATAGTACTGGCTCACATTAGACACATTCGTATTGATCAGAAGCATCTTTATTTCTGTGGTGCACTCCTTTCTCCTTAAGATGTAACTTGAAATATAAAAGCCACTGGGTCTCTTCACGTGCTAGGGTAGAAAAAATAAAACAGATTGCTATCAGGGGTTCAGATGCATTTCCTAATTATGAGGGTTTCCCCCAAAGGAATGTGTTATGAGGGATGTACACTTCACTCTGAGGCAGAGTCTTGAGTCTTTAGTCTAAGGCAGACAGTGGAACAGAATAGGTGGGAATTCTCCTAAAGGACACAAATGGTGGTAGGATATCAGTCTGTTTAGAGTATTGATCATCCTGAATGTAAGCTGAAGTCAGATTTCAAACTGAACATGTCAGAGGGGTAGTGCTGAAGAGGCAGGTTCAGAGAATTTTATGTAGTCTTGTATAGATTATGTGTATACTGCAGCAGTAGCTGAAACACCAGTTGTATTAGATTTGGGGTTCTAGCACAATAGCAGAAGATCCAATAAGAGTTAAGTAGAGCTAAAAGATTTTGATATAACAATGCTCCTAGGCACGTTGTGTCCCCGTCACTGCATCCTTTCTCTACAAAGGGAACACAAGAGCAGTGATTTCTGCTTTCTAAGTGAATAGCTTATTGAAAGCCCTTTTGGTCTGTTGCCCATCCTGCAAATGAGAGTCTAACCAGGCCTCCAATACTGTGGTGACAGCACACAACTGCTATTTAGGAGCATATCAAAAAACTTTGCAAGACAGATGAGAGACTAAATAGTTAAAGGGATAGCAAAGACAGAGAAATTCATAATTAAAGCTGTCAAGTTGCAGTGTGCGGGAGCGCATAGCCTGGAAGGAAAGCGGGTGGGCGAGCAAAGTGTCATATTTGGAGGTGAAAGCTGGCACTTGAACAGCATTTTAAAGTAGTCCAAAGCCACCTCCACTGACATCTCAGCTGTATTGTGTATTCTGTCAGAGGCTCTGGCTGCTCAGTGTATTGTGGCTGTGACTCACACACAGACCCTGCCACTTGCTGCCGTGCGAGATACTGTAAAGAGAGACAGGGCAGAGATACTGTGTGAGACAAGAGATAAATATGTGCAGGTTGGTGTTTGAGTGCCCAGAGCGCACGTTGTATGAGTGTGGATGAGTATCTATGTGTAGAGGTACAAAGGTACCAGGCCAGTCCCTGCAGCCCCTGTCGATTCACTGTATTCTCTCAGAAATCATACGGATTTGTTAGGATGTGTTGTTTAAATGTGATGCTGGCAAAAAGAACTTGTGAGAAATAGGCTGGAGCTGAGACCAGAAGGATGTGAGGGGGAAGACCACACAAAATTAGTAACTAATATACCTAAGCTTAAAACCCCAGACCCAGTTCCCATGAGTGTGGCAAAAGTTCACTTTTGAACACAAGATAAAAATGTGTCTCTTTTGGTCTTGGTCAGTCTGTGGCAGTTAGTAATGCAGCCCAGATCTCTTCTAGGAGAAGCCCGTGGCAGAGCACTGCCACATTCCCATCACTGTCACAGTGCAACTTGAGAGATGTGGGACTGATTCTGTTCTGGAGCAGTGCAGGTGGACTCACCTGTGATGTGCTGGAAGGACTCGGAGTGCACGTTGGGGTGGCAGAGTTGGTAGAGAAGTAGGAAAGCATGCTGTTATTGGTAGAACTCTGGAAAATTGTAACTCTGAAAGAAGTGGATTGAAATATAATGGCCAAAATTATAACCTACCCCTGTTTGTTGTGAACTTCCCTCTCCCAAGGAAAAGTTATGGCTTGTTCCATGGGTAGGTGCTGAGGGTTCAGGCAGCTGCTCTCCAGACCAGGAATGCTGAGTGAAGCCAAAATGCCAGAGCTGCCGTCAGAGAAGGAAGGAGAGGAAGACTTAGTGTAAGGGGAAATAAGAGAAATCATTCCCTTTGCATCTACTTGGGGATGTTTCCTCTATATATCTCCCTCCACCTCCCATTCCTACTTCCATTTGTTCATGTTAAAACTGGTGGTTTTTAAATAGTGGAAAATTTATTTTCTGGAAGGTTGAATTTAATTTTTGAACTAACGGGAGAATGCTTTATGGTTAGACCTTAAAGTCTTTCCATAGCCATTAAAAATACATAATCAGCAGCTTTATTTATGGTACATTATTCACAATTTAAAATATAATGGGTTTCTTTTAAGTGTTAACAGTTACTCAGTACCTTAAATCCCTATTTCATCATGAGATAGAGTTTTAAGGTTAGGAATTGGAAGGCAGAATAAGCAATAAAAGCAGCTGGATACCAGAAAAGATTCTGCTATCAGGCCAGCATCATAAGAAATTAAGAATAAGAAGAGTAGAAAGCATCTGTCCTGTATCTACTTCTCTGTTTGATGTGTTTCTTCTGCCTAGTCTACCCAACAAGTTTTTACATCACACATAATACTTCAGAATTGTTTCTAAAGATGCCATTTGATGGCATGTCATACAGCATCTCATTATAAGATAAAAGTCCAATGCAATTCAAAGAGAAAGCAAACACCCTTTGCAAATAATAAAGCAGTGTTTCATCTTCTGTTGAGCTGCAGGGGGCAGCCAAGAATGCAGGTAAAGTATTGCTACCTGGACTTGTCTGAC
This sequence comes from Florisuga fusca, assembly GCA_038090715.1. Lineage (NCBI taxonomy): Eukaryota > Metazoa > Chordata > Aves > Apodiformes > Trochilidae > Florisuga > Florisuga fusca. The sequence goes on from JAAWXA010000009.1 coordinate 133,707, forward strand.
TTTCCCTAGTATTAAGGCTTATTTTTGTTGTAGCACACATAGTTTTTTATACCTATGAATAAGTGAATCATAAGAAGAGAGAATCCAGTGTGGTACATTAGTACAGTCAAGAGTCCTTTCTCACTGCTCAGCATTGGAGATTTCAGAGGTATACAACAAAATGCCATAGTAGACAATTAGAGAATACCCTCTGGGGGACTGCCTTTCCACCTTCACACAGTGATTTATTTATATCTGGAAACACAAGAATTTGCAGCCTTTCTGAATAATTATAATAACAATAATCCTATCTAATCAAATGTTAGAGTGCTCTCGTTTTCTGTGGAAGTGCCTAGTGCTTTTTGAGTCTTACGTTTCCCCTGGCTTCACCCTACTATCTCTCAGTTTTATGGATTAGCTGTGTGTGTTGTGCAGAAATAGAAAGTCTTTCTTTTCATCAGCCAATCTTTCACCTTTGCAAATGCACCTTTGTCCTCTGCTGTAAAAGAGAATAATTAGGAGTGCCCGAATTGCTGTTTGTTTTGTAAACAACAATCACCTCCCTTCTCATGCATCTGGTTGGGAAAAATGCTCCATTTTTTTCAGTCTTCTTATGCCTCTAACTACATTTGCCACCTGCTTTGGAAACCTGCTTATTTGTATGGTATCTTTGAAGACAGGAAGAATTCAAGATAGTTCTGCTACAGAAAGTGTAGCATTTGCTAAAGAAACAGTTTTGTAATATGTTCAGTGTTGTCCATGTGCCTTGCTGTTGAGGTTTTATATTTTCAAGAAGGATGGTAGGTTCCTGAACTAATCAGCTCTGTCCTCACCTGGTTTGAACAGTATTGGAGAAACCATTTTATCTTTAAGCAATTATCTTGGAAGATTGCTGCCCACAAATGGGGTTGCTGAAGGATGCCAGAGTCTCTTACGTGGAAGTACATGCCATAAGAAATCATGTCATTTTGTTATATCTTTTAGGTTTCAGTGATTATCCTTACCTAAATAGACCATAAAAGGACCAAGTAGTAAAGAGACAAATGGATGAGGATGTGATGCTGGCTGTTTGTGTATGGTACAGAACAGGGAGCATAAGATGGAGGGTCCTTCTAAGCAGGTATGGAAGGGTAAGGGCAGGCTAAGAATTAAGCCGTCTCCCTGCCTCCACCTGCAGCTCATGGAAGTGATTCTCAGTACCACAAAGAATCTGATGCCTTAGTTTATGGAGCTCAGGTTAGGGTTTTTTTTTTAAAAAAAAAGACTGGGGAGAAATATAAATAATGGATTAGGATGAAAAATTGGTTTAGGCACTTTGACAGTGTCTCTGAGGTATCTTTGCCCCTTTCAATGAGGAGCAGATTTGAGACATGAGATGCAAGAACAAGGCTTTGGTTCACTTTTCTCTCTTGCTTTTTAAATTCATACCCAAACTCTCATTGTGCAAATGTACTGTTCAGGATCAAAGACTCATCTCTGAGCAGAGAAGGTCCCTGAAGAGCAAGGCCTGAAGGCTAAGCCCACAGTGCTGCTGCTGACTGTATACTATTCTATTTGGGATATCAAGTCATGCATGACCCAGCACCTGATGATACACAAAGTCTGAAGCAGTGTACTTGGTGTCCTTGCATAACTTCTGATCTTTGTTCTCTTTGACAGCTCAGATCTCTCTTGTGGCCATGGTCCATCAGAAGTTTATCCTCACCAGTGTCAAAAGTCTGTGAGGCTCTTCTGTAATGCAACACCCGTTAATTCCTTAAATTTGTCAGAAGCTGAATACTCTGGCATAGAAGCTGAAATTTATTTCAGAAGGGATAATGGATAGGATTACTTGAGGTCTCTCCCCTGGCTGGTGTGACAGGAACAGCCATGAAAAAACCATACCTGTTTGTGTAGGTATCTCTTCTGCCTTGTAATGCTTTCCTGCCTTTACTGCATCCCTTGTGGGATGCTGGATTTGTGTTTTAAGAACCTTGCTGTTAACACAGCTTAAACACGACACCTCACAAACTGCAGTGACCTTGATCCATCATTAAAAATGTCTTTGACACACTGTGGCATCAAAGGAAAGGCTTGAGATGCTAACTGCTGGCAGCACTGTCCTACCATGAAAGTTACAATGGAGTCTCCACCATAAAATCACTCCAACATTATTTGCTGTTCACATTAAAACAAGCAAACAAACAAGCAAAAAAAGAAAAAAAATTGTAGGAGGGGAAAGGCTACCTTCTTGGGATCACAGACCAACCCTCACAGCTCTCACACACCCTTTCAGAGAAACAGTGCAGGGAGGAAAAGCAGAAGCTAAACTAAATCAGGTCCCTCCCTCTAATATTAAAACAAAACGTATAGGACCTTCCATTGTAAGATTTTTTTTTTTTAAACCTTGAAAGAGTAACTATTATTACTTGAGTAGGTAGAAGGGGAACAGGCCATACTTCCTTTCTTTTAACAAGTGTTCAGGGTGAAGTCAGACAGAGAAGTCTCTGTTCTCCAAACAAGACCTTCCATTCCACACCAGGAAAAAAATATTGGAAGTGTATCAGGGAGCCCTGGAGCATCAGGAGTAGTGAAACCCAGATCCATACTGTGTCTCCCTCAACACAGACATCTCAACAGAGTTTGGACCTGGGCTTTCCTCTGATCCCTTACTAGACTTTCCTCTTAGTTAGTTCTGTGGCTGATGTAATTCAGCAGAGTTTTCAAGTACTTCCTAGCCTTTACACCTTCTGGGTGTCCAGCCTTCCTCCATCTCCTCTATAGTAGAGGCATAAATATGCCTGGAGAATTTCCATTCTTATTTGCTCTTTGTTTTTGCAGAATTTGTCTGAGCTCTGGAATCGCTCAAGAAGTAAATGTGTGGAGCCATGTGCCCTTGCTTAGTGTCTGCTGATGGGTCAGAAGTAGAGATTAATAGCATAGGAAATGTGTTTCTACTCTACAGTCAGTAAAGGAAATTCACTGGAACTGAATTAATCATGAAGCAGACCCAAAGAAGAGAACAGAATAGCAGAGAATTAACTCATTAATTAGATTCATAACAAAGTTCGGAAGAGGGTTTCCTTCAAGATAACAACTGAGTTCAGAGATCAGGAAGGGTTGATCTTGAGGGCACACTATTTTATTTCTGGACTCTGTCAGGTTTTATTTTAGCCCAATGTTTGCATAGTTATAATGGTATATCAAAAAAACACCCAAAAAATTGCTGGAAGGAATTCAGACAATGTCTAACCACAAAGTGCCCAATGACAGGAAGCTCTTATCAGCCCAGGCACATCACAAAGCTCAGTTTGTGGTGTCAACAAAGTGCAGGAGCCCTCTCTGTTGTGCCACCTTGCTATATTTAGAGCCTGATTGCAAGTCCTTGTGTAAATAACAGCAACTCCTTGAAGGGTGTATTTTCTAGCGTGAGGGTGAGCAGAAACCCCATGAAGAATTTAAGTAAGGTAAAGTACTAAAATGCTGTTCTCTGTGCTGCCCTTCTCAGAACCCCCAGGTCACCCTTTTTGTTCAAATTCACAGTGACAGAGTGGGATGGAGATAAATTACTGAATTTTTCCAAGGAGTTTGGCTGAAGTCTCCTTGCTGCTTTAATGGGACACTTCTTCTACCCAAACCCCTCTTAGGGTGAGCTGCAGCTTGGACCCAGGGTTATTTAGGATCCATGCATTAGTGTTCTTGTTAAAGCAAGATTTATACTGCCTGTCTTGTTCATTGCACTTTACCACAAGCTTGCTTGCTGTGCAAGTGAAATGTTTCCATGTTGGCAAGTTTAGATACTCTGGTGAAAGAAACATAGGAGAAAAGAGAAGGATTTTTTTTTTTTTTTTTTCAGTTACCTGTTCCTTTGTGGTGCAGAAGGGCCCTGACAGATCCCTTAAGGCTCTGTATGGCCTTTGGAGTGAGCCCTGCTGCTGCTGCCCACATGCCAGAAGGTCCTCATTACTGAGCTGTGTGTTGTAACACATGGCACACTGCTGCATGATGGAGGTGATGATCAGTGCATTGAGTCTTGTTTATTTAACAGAGTCTTAATGAACTAACAAAGCAGAGCTAAACACTAGTTTAAATGAGAGTGAATCCATGTGAGAAAGGCCCCCTGCTTTCTGACTTACCCTTTCCAGTCTTCTACTTTTGCTTCCTCTCAGCATGAATGCAATCAAACTGTACTCGGGAACATCTGAGCTGCCTATTTGCCACTTATGACTTTCTGGGTAGTGAAGTTTCCACGTTGTTTATTTAGAGTTAAGTGTTCTGCTGGGTCTCTTATCACTTTCTGTAAATAACAACTGTCCTCAAAATTCTTCAGGCTGATTACTGAGACTGACAGTCTGTGTTCTTTGAGTTGCTGAGCCGTATTAATCCCTAATATACTCTGGTCTGTGGATGGAAAAGCTAATGCGTTGAGAATGTCACAAGAGGTAAAAGCCAAAGGACTTACTTTTCTTGGACACATGAAGTGCTTTGGTTGTGATGTGAATAAATCTCCCAGCAGCAACAGTGCATATTTCTGCTGTGCATAAAGTGTTAGAGGAGGCTGCCTTTGAATCTGACATGATAGAGACTTTATAGCTCATTCAGTTCTACAAAAGACAAGGCACACTTTATTTTTACCTACCTGTAGCTGGTCATGGTTAAGTTCATTTCTCTTGAAGCTGATATAGGCCAGGGTCTGGGGGGTGGGATGGGCACATGCACACAAAGAAAAACTGTACCAAAGCCCTTCGGTCCACCAAAGGAGTTAATCAACTTTATTAAGCATCTAACTTAAAAGTCTGGCCGTGTCAGTAATCAAAAGGTTTCTTTACAGGCATCAAGGGCAGTTCATCCTCTTTGCCTTACACACCTTTCATGTGTTCCACTTCAGTTTACTAGCAGGATAACTAGCTAGGGAAAGCTATCTGACCAGAGTGGGGGTGCAAAAGGAGGAAAAAGAGAAGGCATAGTCTATGGCCGTAATTCATTCTTCTTTCTCTTTTAGAGTCTAAGCCTCTTCCTATCAGAGTGAAACCTGGAAGTGAATCTCCTCAAACCCTATTGTCAAAGACACTTACTAGCAGCCTTTGCTAAAATGCAGATGGGAAAATGAAGAGTTATCAGGTCTATAGATTATATACAATCCTACCCAGGGTTTACGCTGTGATAATTCATTCCTGTATAACCCACACTAGGCTGATGAAATATCAGCTTGTACTGTGGATGTGACCCAAGGCAGTAAAAAACTTTACTGTGCATTGGATCAGCACTGTTAAGAATGCAGAGTACACATTCAGTGAGCAGAATGTTTCTTTTATGTGCTTTTAATACAAGAAAATTCTTTGCGGCTTCCTTTGTTTCTTTTCTCCAGTTACGGCAAAGAAATGTTGCAAGTGGTTCCAGAGAAACAAAGCCTAGAATAGAAAAGGGATATAAAGAGAAGATATTAAAGTGGTAAGAAAGAATTCTCAGTACCATGTTCCAAGTTCAGCTTTCTGAAAGGAGGCTCTCTGGTCTTGCCCTGTTATGATTCACTTGACAGTTCTGCCCAAAGTGGCCTCTCCCATCCATCTAGAAATACAGCAATGAACTAATGCCCAGTGAGAACAGCCCTGCCACGCCTGGGCACTGTCAATGTGTTGTACACAGCTCTCATTAATCTCTTTGTGCCTAACAACTCATCAATGAAAGCTCATTCTAATCCTTTTTCTTCTGATCTGTGGATTTTTTTTTGTGAGGGGAATGAGTTTGCAGTGTAACACTCCTTAATTTGTGCTGTAGCATGAGTAAATGTTATTCAAGCTTTGCTTTAACACTGCACAGTTCAATCAGTGCATGTTGATACAGATATACTGTTCCTCATGTTCCTGCCTTTTGACTTCACAGTAACTTGCTTTTAAATACTGTTGTCGATTTTCCCGTTTTGGGTGCCAACTGCAATCTTACCAGTGCATCCCTTTTTTGATATCCAACTATTCCTGTAGTTGCTGGAAAGTCATGAAAGTCATCCCAAACTGCTCTATCAGACTTGACCTCTTACAGTCCTACTTTCTCCAGATAATCTAGTTCAGAACCTTTTACCCTTAGGCTTTCCAGATATCTAACTTGACCTCTGTTTTCTTACAGAAAATCCTTACAAGTAATTTTTTTCCCTATCCAGCCTAGACATAGAGAACTGATTATTTGCTGTTCAATGTGTCCTCTGTACCCTTTTCAGCTGGGCCAAGTCCTCCTTTTATTGCTTTTCCAAATTGGAAAGAGTTTTTTTTCCACCACTGTACTAGTGTTGGATCAAGAGAGAACAGATTAACGTATATGTCCTGTTGGTTTATATTCTTTATACTCACTCAGTGTTCTATTTGCATTTTTGTAACAGAAAGGACTGGGTGGCTCGTGTTCAGCTTGTAATCTTCAATAATGCAAATTGGTTTTTTTTCAGTAGAAAGGCTACATTGTCATTGTTCCTCATTTGTGTGTTGATACCATTGATTATTCCTGTCTAATTGCAGTATCTTCAACTTGACCCTATTGAATTGCAACTGCTTTATTCAGGCTACATCTCCAGTTTGTCAAAACGATTTTGAATTTTAATACAATCTTAGTCTTACTTTGATTTCATCTGCAAATTGAATTACCATACTTCCTATTTCATCTAAATCTTTAATGAAAATATTAAATTTTACCAAATTCATGACTGAGTCACTCAGAAGCACGTTCAACACATCCATCCATTTTGATAATAAAACATTGAGAAATGGTCTCTCAGTAAAATTTTGTCAATAGTTGATGAATTTATTCTGCTGTTCATCAAGACCATGCTGCTTATTTGCTCTGAGAATTTAAAATAGTTTAAAAAAAAAAACTTACCTAGTGGACAAGATGTCATACAGTAAATCCCCTGACACCTCTTAATTCTCATAACATCATAACCTCTCATAACTTCTTAACATCATGACTTGTTTCTGACAAAGTTGTGTTGAGTGATACCCTCTATTTTTCTCCTAGGTACTTTCAAATAGTTTCTTTGTTCTGAGGAACTGGAGTTAAGCTGTCAGGTCTATCATTTGCTGTCTCCTCTTTTATTCTATCTTCAAAGGAGAGTTACTATATTGTGTCAATTCTCTAGTTCGTCACCAATCCATCCTAAGTTCTAAAAAAATAATCAGTAACAGCTCTGAGATTGATTGAGTCAGTTCCTTAGAGCTGCAGCCAGAATTTAACAGATTCAGATGATTTGGAAAGATCTAAGATATGCAACTTCTCTAAACTATTTCTTTTGTAACCTAGGCTTCCTTTACTCTTTTGTTAGTTCTTAATAATGTTAATTCATCGCAGCAGACTTTTTATGAAAATTGATGCAAAAATCACTCTGCAGTCTTATTGTCAATAGGTTTTCCTTTTCTGGAAAGTGGGCTAACAATTTATGCTGCTTTTTACTACCAATAAACTTAAAGAATTATATATTTTCTGTGTGCTGTTTTTGCAGTTTTCATCTCACTTTGTGCCTTCATTTTTCAAGTTTTATTTCTATTGTTCCTTCTGTACTTTGGCAATCATGAGTATTAAGAAAACTATTTTAATCCTTTTTCAACTTTTTATTTTTGCCTTGTTTGAAGTCATTTAACACCTTGTGGTATGACTAGGTTCTCTTAACACTTTGGCTATCTTTCTTTTTAATAACATAGTTTGCATTTATATACTTTTTCTCAGGAATATATAGTAGTTCTTATGTCTCATATAGGAAGAAAATTCTTAAGGACCCCACCTGCCAACCCATACAGACATCTCCACAGAGTTCTCAGGTGTAGAAGATTTACATGAAAGTCTTGTCCACTTCATTTTTTTCACTAAGCTTTGGTAGAGCTCTTCCTTGGCAGCACCTTTTGTGGTTCTGGAATTTGTTGTGTTTCTCTTCTGATCCTGCTTGCAAGGAAAATGTGAATTTTTACTTTAATCCTGGAGAACTGCGTATCTTATGCTGGGTTGACAAGGTCTTTAAAAGAAAACCTGCTAAATATCAGGGTTCATTGCCTCTGAAGGAAATGGAGCTCTAGTTCAGAGTCAGCTTTGTCTAGAAATCTTGCTCACAGTCAGGCAAAGTTACAAGATTAATAAAACCACAATATTCTGTCAAACAGTAACTGAAACATAGATTGCAAATTTCACCTCATGCTTTGTCATTACAAAATGACAAGCAAAACCTTTGCTCCTTTCATCTAAAGACCTTGGCTTTTATTTCTCACTCTCCAAGTTCTGTTTCTCAAAGTCTCTTCAGTCTTTGAAAGTATTGACAGAAGTTTTGGGTCGATTGAAGGTATTAAAAGTAGGTTGGAGGTAAATTCCAGCATATTGACACTCCTTCAGTCTGGCTGATGTTCTGTAATAGCCCAGAATCATCCTACTGCATCATCTGATTATACCAGTTGGATGCCCAATGATTGTAAACCCATGAAGATTTGCTTTCAGATCTCTTACTGAGTACCCTTGATTTACCTTAGGGAATCCTGGAGAATCCAGTAAACTCAACAGCCTTGGCACTGCTAGGTGTCACCAGATATGGTTGGTGGTTTGTTTTTTTTTTTTTTCTTTTGGCTGAAATGTAGGTAATTTATTTTGTTCATTACTGGCTATTTTCTACTTCGTGCTGGAGTGAGGGTTGTCAGCTGCCAGGCAAAGCTTTAGATTACAGTATCCTACTAGTTCAATTTCGAAACTTTAAATATTCGAAGTTGTCCCCATGTGATTTTATTGGTATACTGCACTGCTCAGAGCCCAAACATGACACATTCAGTTGGAAGAAATTATGTTGGCACACCCTCATGACTGACCTCACTGGTGATATAGGGTACCAGTATTGTCACAGTGCTCATTTACTCAGTATCCTTAATCATCCTGTAAACACTGTCAGCAAATCTGTTTCCCACTCTAATCAGTATTTCAGAGGAAGTGCACAAAAATCTTAATGTACAAGTCTTTAATTCCTTCATTGTCCATTCTGAAAAATCTGTACACCTTTGTATTCATTTACTACTCATGAATTATATTACCTTCTTGCTTGCCTCGTACTGCTCATGAACTATCCTCCTGCATGTCTTCAAAGACCATAAGCCAACTTCTTTCCTATCCAATAGTTGGTTTGGAAGCTCAGCAGGCTTCTTTGTCCTATGAACTATACATAAATATTATGCTGAGGATGTTACTGATGACCAACTCTGAAAATGGGGCTCAAGTCTAGGGCACTGAGTGTTTGGTCACTCTCTGAACATTAATAACACGTGCATCAAGAAGGCTTTTCAACAGTGATGAATCATGGAGTACTCCATGTCCATAAAGCTGCTTTGCTCTCTCCAGTGAAAGCTGCTTAGACTGTCTGTAAGAATTCTCTTCTTCAGCATGCTCTTCAGTCAAGATTAAACTTCTAAAATTTCTTTTGAAAGATTATAGACTCCCTGGCATAGAGCAGAGAGCATCCCTGTACATATGGAGGTGGGTGTGTTCAGGTGTGGGAAGCGTGCATGCCTCTGTTTTGGAGCATGTTATTGATTTTCCTCAGTGTTTATTACCAGAAGATTGAAATCTGTGGCTGCGCTTCATTAGGCCTGTGTGTCCATCCTCTAACTACAGCAACCTCTAGCTCATACTGATATATAGCTTGCTGCAAAGCACGTATCCCATAGGACAGAAAACATGATGTGCAATTTCATATGGAATAGCAGACACCAATGAAAACTGAAGATTAACCTTGTCTGAGCTGGGGAAAGTGTAGAGGGAGATAGAAGGAAGGTATGGACTTAAGGGAGAAGTAGAAAGGAAAAGGAAGCATGGGGGTGTACAATGGCCATACATATATTCACTTTGCTCTGGAATCTTTTGGTCTTCTGGACCAGAACTGTGAAATTAAAGGACAAACGGCTCACTAAATATCATCCTTGCATAGCTTTCTTACAGGATTCCAAATTCCTCAATAATAATTTTTAATTAAAATCTGAGGTTTAATCTTGCAAAGCCCTGAGCAATTCCTTGTGCTTTTTTATTATTTGATTCTCACTAAAGTTTTGGGAGCTAAGGTGCTCAATACCTTGGATCCATGGTATTTAGTGCTACTCACCAATCATATTTTTGATGGCACGTAGCAGCTGACTTGCAGACAAATCCTAAGAGATGTGCAGGATCAGGTGAGCACTTCTAGTTTTCTCAGACTGCCCAGACCCAAACTTGCTTTGTTTTCACTCAGGGTAGGAACCATGAGGCTGTGCCATGCTATGGAAGCACAGCTTTTTATTGGGGTCAGCTTGGTTTACTTAAGTCTTCAGTTGAAGTGGCTGTATTTAAAAACATGCAACTAATTTCTGACATGAACCCCACTTCTTTTGTCTGCTTCACTTCCAGAATAAAAGGAGAAGAAGTGTATTTAATTCATGCCCCATGGGGTGATTTCATCTAGGTTTTGTGACTTAGGGGCTTGTTCTTTCTGGTCATGTTTAACACCCTTTGAGTGGAATGGCACCTTACTTACACTTGTAGAAAGAACAATAGGAGCTTCCATGAGTTCTAAATGCTATTGTCTGCCTGAAGAGATGAAAACTGTTCTGTAAATACAGATTTAGCCTGCGGTGGACATAAAGTGAAAGGGGCTGATCCAGAGCTCTCTGAATATATTATGAGTTTTTCTATTGAATTCAGGGAGCTTTGGATAAGACCTCAAGTGCATACTGTGTGAGAGAATGCAGTGTTGAGCACGGAGATTTCAATACTTTCATATTCTTTTTCATCACATTTGTATCTAATCATGTGTTGTATCTTTTTTTTTTTTTTTGGGGGGGGGGGAGCAAAAGGCGCTCTGATATCCTGTCTGCAGTCTGAAGAATAATAATTATTTCTGAGATGCAGTCATGTAGCCGAATGTTAAGAGGGAGAAGATGATAACAGGAAAAAAAAAAAAAAAACACCTTAATTTTCTTGCTATCTTATTTGTTAGACCTTGAGGGAAGTAGGAGACACGTTTGCCTGTTTGGTGTTTTAAAGCAAAGAATAACCACAGGAAAGGCAGATGAAAGCACAAAAGAAAAAAGATGAGACAGGAAAAACAAAAGAACAATTTTTTTTCATATAGATTTCTATTTTCTCTCCCTTTTGCTCCTCCTTTGCTCACAATGAATTCTCTAAGGTTTGGTCATTCGCTAAGGGGTGAGGTTGGATATGAAGCATTACACAGACCTAGGAAGTACTGTTGTTGCATTGCAAGATACTCTGGGAAGAGAGTTTGTTTCATTTCACAGCTGATGAATCCTCCACCCTGCATATACTCCAAACTAATTTCAAGGCTGAGCTTTTATGTGAATCACAAGGAGCTGCAATGGGGCTTGGGACTGAGTGCAGGCATAGGAAAGGACTGCAGCTGGGAAGTGAGAAAGGGCTGGAAAAAACAGGAGCTGAATATAGCTGAAGACTGAGTGCATTAGCAGAGTTATTTGACAGCCCTAGACTAGAATTATGGTCTGTGTTCCAGGTTCACACTGGAACTCGTTGATTATATTTAGGCATCACCCTGTCCCTGAAAGCACAAACAGGGACTCTGAACCCTGTGATGTTGTTAGGGCTGTGTTCCTAGTGAACAAACAAAGAATAGATCCAGTAGTACTGAGAAACAAGGGCTTGCTTGCTGTGTTGAATTACTGTGTACGTGAGAACCTGCCTTCTTGGCCCGGCATGTATTTTTGGAAGGATCTGTACAAGAACTTAGATAAGCTCTGAAGCAAAGTTTTGGGGAAACCCTAGGCAATGTGACTTGGTGGTTCCTGGAGCATTTGTTCTAGTTTTCTCTTGCTTTCTTTATCCCCTGTCAATAGCTTCCTGTTTGTAATGGTTCTTCTTTTACAGCTTTGGCCTCTTTCCACTGTTCTTGCCAGGTTTTATGAAGCCAAGGCTTTCTAAGCTACATTTGTAGTACATACCCAAAGAAAAGCTTAGTCTTAGCATGAGAATAGAATATAGTACCTGGCTCCCTCAGATAAGCCTGAGACAAAGCCAGAAAAGTGCTGATCTCTGTGGAATCCTGGTTATCACATTGACTTCTGTGTGCCTTTTACCCCTGCATTAAAATATAGCTGTAGTTCAGAAAAGTGGCAGTAAAGATTACCTTGTGGGGTGTCATATTCAATCTCTGTCAATGATGCCCAAATCAGATTTGCTTTACAAATCAAGAGAATTTTTTTTCCTCCACATATAGGTACCTCTGGCACCAGGAGTGCTTCCTTAGATCTTTCAGGCAAACTGGCTGCTTTTTTAGCTGCTATATCAACAGAGAACATGGAAACGTTCTCCAAGCAAACTCTTCTGTTCTTGTGATTTAACTTTTATATGAAAAGTATCATAAGAGCTCCAACATAATTCAGTGGCTTTAATTACCTCCCTCTTGTGCAACGTGATGCAAAGGAGATATTATATGCTATTGAGCTTCTGGTGTAAAGAACTACAACAAAAGAATGTATTTCTTTTATTTTGATGCTGTTAATATCATCAGGCCTGCTATTTGTTTGCCAGGTGTCCAGGGCTTTTTGTCATGTCTGTGAAGAGAAAAGACAGCAAAACACTACAAAACATTTCTGAGAAATGCAAGTTTGCATTTTTGTTTGATTTGATCACATTTATATTCCTTCTGTCTTGCCTCCTGCCAGCATCCTGGCTAGGGGTGATCTTGGACAGAGAGAGGTGGAAAAACAGGTTGTAGAACAGTCATGGGAAGGACATGCAGAACTTGCAGTTGTTGGCTCTGAAAGCTGAGCTTCTTCAGCGATGAAGCAGGAACATCCACCTTGATGACTTACATAGACATGGCAAAAAACTCAAGAAAAATCCCTGTCTAACACCCAGGTTTCTGCAAACAGTGAAGAAGCCAAAGTTGCAGAACAAACTATTACTGATTTTAAATTTTCTGGGTGTTGAAAGAGTAATTTTGAAAGCAATGGTTTAAATTTGGAGTGATGAATGGTGAGTGGAACTTGATAGCCTGTGTCCAATGTTCTGAAAAGTGATATCTTAATGTATTGTCTCTGCTTCTGAGTCACAAATACAACTATATTGCTCTTCCTTTTCTGATGTCAGAAAGTGCTACTAAGTGACCTAAAATTATTTCCTCTATCTTAATTGTTCTAAATTTTGTTTCAGCTATACGTGTGTCCATTCTCTAAAAAAAAAAAAAATCAAAAAAAAAATCAAAAAATGGATTATAGTCAATTTTGTAATTTTTGGAATAATTCAGATTCTTAAATAAGTGATCCAAGTTAAATCAGCTAGAATAGACCTGTTTCCCAATTTAGCTAAATTACCTCTTAGTCCAACAGAGTGTTTGCATATGTAATTGCACTACAATAGCTCAGCAGATCTTACACAACAGATTAAATTATGTGTTCATAACTGGACTCAGCATCTCTCTTGGTGAATGTCAGGGGAGGATGTCCTCTCCAATGCAAATGGTCTGTGTAGAATGAGGATGAGGAATGTTTCTAGTCTGATCTTCAAGGTGAAAGATAAGTGTGGATAAGGAAATCAGAGTAATGAGGAAAGGTTATCCCCTGTATCTATCTGCCATCGTATTTGTTCATTTCTCTTCTTGCATCAAAGAGATCAAGAAACATTAGGAATGTGTGAAGGGAAACAACTTTTTTAAAATTTTCTCTGAATATCAAGTGGGTTAACATGTCCTCTTAGTGTCAGACATCCTAGAGATTTCTTGTTCCCACACATGGAACTTCACTAAAGAGTTATCAAAGTAAAGCAAAAAGCCTTTTTTCTTCTTCCTGCTATTCTTTTTTACTCAGGGTAGGAGGAGAAAGGAGTTTGGTGCTCTTAAATAACAGAACTGTGGAAACAGAAGCAAAGGCACAGAAACTGCCTGTCTGCCTTCTGCACAGCATTGCCCCACTCTGACAGAGAGCTTCTCTGGCTCTGCATTTTGCTCACACTCTGAGCATATTGAGGCTATGATGCTGAACTTTCTGTGAAATGGGGCCAGAGTAACTTGGCTTCTAATTAGATGAAAGCTGCAATGCAAAACACCTTATTTGGAGCCCTCTTAGGAAAAGCAAAAAGCAGTAGAGGGAAGGGGGAGTCAGAAAAGGATGCTGGCAAAAAAGCAGAAGTGAAGTTCTGTCCTTCCAGGAATATACTCTGCTCCCTGCACTGTCTGTTGAAGTCCTGGTTGTTCTAAGCTGCCAAGTGAGAAAGGACAACTATCTATTTTCAGGGATGTATCAAAGTTTGATGAATCCTGTATTTTATAACTTTTGAGGGCAATTTTGCTGTCTCACTGCTGCTATATTTACTCACGGTGGCTTTATCCAGAGAGCAGAAAAATAGTACAGCTCTCATCCACAATTTGAACCAATCTCAATTCAGTGCCCAGGAACTTTTTATTATGGAGGCAGTTGACTTTTATTACTTCAGTGTCAAAGGTAATGAATTGGCCAAATAAGTAGAACATTGCCTTTTGTGGAATAAGAGTTTGCTCCTATTAATATTGTACTCTGTATGGATGTATCTACATTTCAGGTCCCTGTCAATGTACCAGTTCAGTGTTTTCATATGCCACCTCCTTTTGTTTCCATAAATCCATGAGTTGGGGGCTAGAAAGAATCCTTGTCATCTTCATCTGGGAGGCTGCTGGCTACAGGTATTCATCTGTCATGCAGTCTCCCTACAGCTTTACTCTGAAGAGCTTAGAGGGAGTCTCAATAAGCTGCAATGGTTTTTTTTTTTGGTTGGGTTGGTTTTTTTTTGTTTGTTTGTTTGTTTGTTTTCTTTTGGGTCCACTGCATATACATGAATGAATGTAGAAAAACATCCTTTCAATTTCTGGGGAAATCTTCTGTCATATAGCCTGTAACACTAAAAAACCCTAAATCTTCTTTCTACTTGAAAATATCATGGCAATAAAATCTGCTCCTTTGGCCCTTTTGCAACAGGAGACAAGAAACCAGCCATAGGATAAAATTGAGATACCCCTTTTTACAGTACCTAGAGCTTCTAATTTGGGCCATGGAAGTCCTCAGGTTAGTACCACTGGTTACCCCCATCCTAGATCTTGTTCACAAGACAGACTGATGGAAAAATTCCACTTGTCAGAGGAAAGAAGTTGATGCAGTTGTGACTTCTAGAGCAGTTGCACTGGAGTGAAAGTAGAGATGGTGGAAAGAGCCTTGACAAAGAAGGAGTATCAGGCAAAGTGCAGGTGACAGTGCAATTTATCACATGGCTGTGAAATGTATTAGCTGCCTATCACCCTCAGTTATGTAAAACAAAGAGAGAGAACATCGATTAAACTATGACCTCTTCCATCTACTGGCTGTCATTTTAGTTGTTGTGACAGAGGCTAGTGTCAGGTCCTTAAATGCATGGACTTCTCAGTTTCAGATTTGAGCACTAGATTGATGCTTCATATTGTGTGATTCCTTTTCATTCTGCTTGGCTCAGTGTGTATGTTAGAAACTCCCATCTGTATACAGCACTGCTCTGAGTTAGCTGTCCATCCATCACAGAGGCATGGTGGATCCCTGTACAATGTCTCACTTGTGTTGTTCTCTTTTCACCCAGAGCCTGGTCGTCTTGTAGTTGGCTCAGGATCTTTATCTGCCCCTGGCAGAGAAGGTATGATTTCTTCTGAACAACCTGACAGTCAAACCCCATAGGGAGGAGGGATAGATACATTGGTCTCTCCTAACTTCCCAGTCCTAAAGGAAATCTGGAATCTGTCTTCAAAAGCTCATTTATAGAAAGAATTATGGTTGCCTCTCTGACAAAAGAACTTGAAGTAGAAATTAATTTAGAACCTGACTTAAGAGAAGTTTTACAGGTTTCTCTTGTAGTCTCTGTTTCCACCTGGTTAGTCCAGATAAGCCTTTACAAGAAGACCTTTTCTGTTGAAGCTTGAGACTTCCACCTCCTATTTGCTCTTTCCAGTGATGGATAGCTGTAAAAGTAAAACATACGTTAAAAAGGTAGATGCTAATTATGAAAATTAATTAAGGAAGTTTCACAGGCTTTTTAATCAATATAGATAACTACCTGACCTGAGTCAGTAACTGAGCTGAAGACAGGCTCTGCAATATTGGAGTATTGCTTCTCTGGCCAGGATTTAGGAGAGACTCTAGAAAACTTATGGTCCAAGGGCCCACCAGACCTTTCAAGATCATCTTTGTTTTTTAGAATGTGTTTTCAGAATGGATACAAAAGGGGTTGCTCTTTAGGTGGCTAGTTATACCTTTATTATTCCCTATACCAGGTTATCTGAGCATTTAATACAGAAGAGCAAATCATTTGTGGGTTGTTCATAGATCATTCATAGATTTTCCCAAATTATCACGAGGTGGTAGAATGAATATTTGAAGCCTGTCCAGGCTCAGCCATCAGGGCTTGTCCTTAATGGTCTAGAAATGTATGTAATGAATGATCATCAGATTGTAGAAAAATTATTTTCCTTAGAAATAAATCTTTTCTGCAGAAAGTTAACCTGATCTGAAAGCATTTCTGCTGAGCACCTGCTCTTAGTATCCTTTCTCATTGGGTCAGAATAGACTTTTTGTCTGGAAGAGTGATATTACCTTACTATAGTAGTCAGCTGCATCCTGCAAACTTTAATACAGTGAAAGAAACACTTCTGGGCTAGGCATCAAAGTATTTGGGAAAGGACGACTGCCCATGGTCTACATAAAGCCAACACTGAATCTCTGGTCATCTGATCCCACAGTAGAAAAAACTTATTACTCTTGTTTTGTAATGTTCCTTCTGCTGACTTTTTTTGGACAAGGTGTGAGAAGTCGTGTGAATGTGATCCTTCCCTGGCTTGTGATCTCAACTCTTGAAGTGTAAAGCAGGAGGATCATGTTTATGTGCTTCTACAGCCAAATGTGGGTTTATATTTTCTGTGGTTATATTTGCTACTGGCCTGCATTTGAGAACTGGAACCAGGGAGAGGAGTGGGGAGTAAGTCTACTGAAATAAAAATAAAACACCAGCAGGGTGAAGAATGGATCCAGCAGGCTCCCAGTACGAAGTGAATCAGTGTCAGACTGCTCATATTTGTGCCAGCTCTGAGTAGCCATGTAGGGCCTTTCTGGTAGCTAAGCAACAGAGGCCATAAACACATCTTGTCTATTTCTTTAGACTTTTTTCCTTATGGGGATTTTTTTAAGTGTGGGCCGTCAGGTATGAAGTAGCCAGCAGTGAATTTCTTCCTGTCTTTCAAAGCAACCGGCTTGAGGAGTAGCATCTAGCCATGCAAACATGAATTACAGAGGAAGAAAGGTTCTGTGAGTTCAGATGAGCTCTGGGAACCTTACAAAAGCCCACTGTACAGTCTGGAAAGTTCACAGAACCTTTGTGTCTCTGTGAGATTCCAATCACTACTTAATAAATACATGTCTCCTTATGTTGATTATAGGGTTCTGCCTGCTTTACTTCTCTGGGTCTATTAGTCACCAAATTAAATTTTGTATAAGTAATAGCGAAGCACTTTCAGGTAGTTTTCTTCAGCAAATAATGAAGAGCAGCCTGAAAATCAACTTACCTATCCATTTATTCTGTGGATAAATGCCGGAGATAGTCATAATAGCAATAACAGAGATTTATTTAGCTCCTTTCATTCAAAAGAATCCCAGAGGGCTTTTCTCACAGCATATGAAAAGATTGCTCACTCCCTGCTGAAATGCAACACTTCTGGAGTGGAACATAGTAACTGCTCTACTCCATCAAGAGCTACATCAAATTTGTTAACAGGTGAAGAGAGAAACAATGTTAATATTTTATGTAGCCAGTGCGCAATCTTAAATGGAATTTGGCCAGAATCTTGGATTTTAAAATTTCCGTGCATGCAAGGCAGGACAGGATTATCAAGACCTTAGTTTTATATCTTATCCAAAAGACAGCTACACGTTGGGCACTGGCACAGACTAGCAAGAAAGACCATCCTGTGTTAATTAAAATGCTTTATAACATCTAGGTTTTCCTTAGAGGCCTTTCTCTCATCTAGGTTCAGACTTGCCTGGTTTTTAGGAAGTCATGAGATCATACTCTTAAGGAGCTGTAAGTACTGGTATACTACACTTAATCAAAACTCAATTTCTTTTTCCTGAATTCACTTGCCAAAAACTGTACTAGGTGTATGGTGCTCAGAAGACATCTTTGGGAGCCTGAGAAAAGATACTGCATTTTATTGTTTGACATGAGCCATAACACAGCTGATTACACATCTGCTGGCTCTGCTCTGTGTTGACCACAGTGTTGTTGTTGCAGGGGAGATCATATGAAATAACCTGCTGCATAGTGAAAGACAGTGAGTATCTTGTGTGCACACAGGTAGATAGAACACAGGAGATCATTTCCCTACAGACTGTTGCTCTCGTGTCAAAGCTCTTTGTGTCTGTCACCTGCCTTAGTGGTGTTCATTGCTTTCTCAGACTTAAGCTCTACTAGCAAATGATAGTAAGGAAAATACCATTCTATGTGTACATATATAAGCACATCTCTACCTAGTAATTATCAGAGACCAGTAACTGAATTTTAGGCTTTCTCTTTGAGCAGTAGAACTCAGAGCTGATACACAGTGGAAGCTGGCAGAAAAAAATCCTTTCTAAGTGACCTTCCTAACTAATGAGCAGTTGATGGTCACAACCACAGAACGGATAAGTTAGGGGACAATGGAAGAAAAATTAAGCAGTAAATTATGGTAGAACACAGGAACATGAATCATTCTGCTTTGGCTTTAATATCTTAACCTGTGCTTCCAGGCTAGACAGGGACAAGAAATCCCAAGTGCCAGATCTAAAAGACAATAAGACCAACCCTTGGGCTGGCTGTGTGATGCTAAGTAGAAAGTCAGTAGTAAGCATCAGGTTGTTCTCCTCGTTCCACTGCACTTGTTTTCTAATGCATCTTCTCAAGACCTTTTTCCTTTCATATACCAGTAGACATATTCTAGCTGCCTAAATGACATAGTGGTTTGGAATTCTGTATGTTTGTGTAAATTAAGAGAAATGTTGTTGAATTTGATGTCAATGATTGAATTAATGTTAATGAAAGTAGAGGCTGAAGATACCACAGGCTAAATTCCTGTTACATAAAAGATTTCAATCAGGGCAGCACTACCTTCTTTATCTTCAGACAAGACTCTTATCAACCAGCTTTAAAAATCAGAATACAACTGATCCTTTGTTGTACACTGACTCTTCACCTTATCTAGCCAGCAGACTACTGGTGAATGTCAGTGGTATTGTTGAGTTTTTGGATTCCTTGAAAAAAATCTCAGTGACAATGCTTGTCTTCCCCTGATAACATTTGAATGCATTATCTGATTGCAACCAAATGTGAAGGAGGGAGTAAAAATCTTATTAAGAGCCTAAAAGCATACTGAGCCCAGGTATTAAAATAGAGCAGAGACTCCTGGTCACACCCTCACAGGTGAGGGCAGGCAGATTTTGGCTGGAAAGTGTCCTGCTTGCAGCAGTGGGCTGTCTGGACATTTGGCATAGAGATATTGATCAACTTACCAGTTTTTATGGACTTGCTCCAGTACTTTGGTGTTCATGGAGGACTGTACTGGGGAACTGGGGGTTCTGTAGAGCAAGACAGTGGCTTAGATGAGTCAGTGAGAACTTAGGCTTTGGTAATCCTTCTTGGTGAAGCTTTGATTTTATCCCTCTATCAAATGCTACTAAGACCACTTGAAAATGATCATTTATGAAATTCACATCCAACGGCTGAGAGCCAACAACTCCTGCATTTTTCATAAAGTACCTAAAGTACTGTCTCTTACATTTTTGTGCTTTGGTTTTGCTTTCTGTAGAAATGGTAATACATCTTGACCTTCACAGTAAGGTCTTTTAAGACTTTCTATTTTCTCTCATGTATGTCAATATCTTGAGCTGATGGTAGAACTTCTGATTATTTTTAGTTACTGCTGACCCAAGCTTTATGAAAGCCAGTTATCTGAAAGTGAGGAGCTGTGTGTACCTGTTGTCTAGTTCTGGCAGAGAGTTTTCTTGGACAGAGATATGGCAAACAGAGGAACAGGCTTTGTTTGCTTGTTTGCATGTCTCTGTGAAGAGAAAGATGCTGGATTACTATTCTTTGCCTTTATACTTGAAACTGATGTGGATTTCTTTTACCATATCTGTTACATCTCAACCTCCTAAGTTTGAGATGGTAAAGATAATGAATGTGTTCACTCATTTGGCAAGTGTGAGAGTTTAGGGCTAGCAGAAATAACCTGGCTAGAGCCTTGCACATGGTTTTGCTAAATCTGCCCTTTTGCTGAATCTGCTGCCAGCCAAAAGTCTTCCTTCTCCCACCAAATAGGTAACAGCAGGGTGCACAGCTTCCATTTACTCAGCTCCAGCTCCCTGACTTAGCTCCATGCTGTACCAATTTGGTCTGAAACTTTCCTGGGAACTGATTAAGGACTGCTGCACTAAAATAAAGGAGAAGGGAGATCTGTTCCATAGGTAACATGTATAAGAAAAATAGAAACACAGTGTTTCTGCTGGAAATCCTGACTCAGCTGTCAGTGCATCTCAAACCAGCAGAAACCTGCTGACTGCAACAAAGACCTTTAATACCCTTGTAAGGCTTATGTGAACAGAAGGGCAGCAGTCACTTCTGAACACGGTGTTTTCTGAAACCTGAATAAGTAATTAACATTGTCATACTGCTTCATGGAAATTTTACTCAAGGAAGAATCTGTAATCTGGATGTCTTAGAGATTTATCTCTGTTTAACCCACGTCTATAGGCACACCTAATATGGGAGGGAAAGACAAATCTGTATCTTCTGTAAATTGACACATATATATATTGCAAATTATGAAAGCAATAAGATATTTCTTTTTAAACCATGTGAAGCATATATGATGATATTTTCCAACAACATCTTTGAAATCTAGATCAGAATTGCGTTGGTTTTTGATACAACTGATATCTGTAATCTCTGTCTGTTACAGGAGATTTTCTGGTTTACAAATTAGTACTCTTGTTTTAATGATTACTGGCAACCATGTGCAGCACCCAGGTCTGAGTAAGCAATGCAGCCAGGTGGTTGAAATGCTTCCTAAAGAGATGTGAGGTGTAAGTACAGGTTACTTCCAATTTGTCAGCTGTTTAAGTCCTATTGTACTGTATCTAAGGAATAAAGTAAAAATATTTCTCACCATAATGGAGTAGCTATAAATGATGCCACAAATATCTAAGCAAACATGGGAATCACTAGAGCTCAGCTGTAGCTTGCATATGGGATATGACATATTGCTGTTCAGGAAAACTTAATTGAAACCATTTCCCATAAGAATGTACAGCTTTATTATAATGCATCTTTTTCAGGAAATCAAAGAAGTTTCCAAGAATCTGCCTAGAACAGATACTCTTGACACAAATCCTTTTCAAAGTTTATTTTACTTAGGAGAAAAAAAGTTGTCTTAATATCCCTTTCTGTTTCTTTTATTATTTCTCTTCACTTTTCTCACTTTTTCCAGTAATAGTAATGCAGAATATTTCATTTGCCGTGAAATATCTATTTTGGAGGAAAAAGTTGCAGCAGTTGTTTGTTCTCATTTGGTGAAGTTCTAGAAATAAGGAGTTTTGACTAGGTCTTCTAAACCTTAAACAATTATACATGCCAAAGTAAGGCTTTCTTACCTTACTTTGCCCATGAAATTTTGCTGGTGCAATAGTTCCCCTGTCATTTTGCTTGTCACTTGTAAATAATCTGAATTGCGGGCTTGTGCCACTCTGTGTCAGAACTGTTTCACCTGCCTTGTACAGACTGTAAATCCAAGAAACACATATTCTGGGAAACAGGGTAAGGCATATAAGAGAATACAAAGCTTTTATTTATGGTGGTGCCCAAAGACTGAGCTGTCAACAGTGAAATCCTACTTTCTTATAAATATTATTATGCTGTAAGTGAAGTCAACAAGAGTTCTGCTGTTGGCTGCAGTGGGAGCAGGACTTTTCCTGACTGGATTCAGGAAAGTGTATTGTGCATTTCTTCATTTTACCTTTGCACACAAAACCTGTTGAAATGGAACTGAGAAGGTTTTTGATTGACTTTGACTAATGTATGTTATTTGTAGTGACTTAAATAGCTGCTTTTATTATTATGACAGGGCCTGCAGACCCCAATTAAGATCTGGAGACATCATAGCTTGGCACTGTATAAATATAAGGAGAAACACATCTCTCTGAAGTTATGAGTCCCTGAAGCTGTGTGCATAAAACATGAGTTTTTGTTGAACAGTTTTGCACCTTTTATTACAGAGCATAATTATTAATGGAATTAGTATCATCAAGAAGAATGGTTTCTTTGTTGCCTTCCTCCTAGAGCTTCTCAGTTTTACTTCAATGCCAAGATGACCTTTAGATCAACGTGCATTTTTGGACTCAAGGGAAATCTGACTGTGCCCTTTCTGTTGTTGAAAACATTCTCTTCCACACATAAATATTCTTTTCTCTCTTTTGGATTTCATTCTACAGTAGAATATTCTCAGTGCACAAGTCAGGGAGAACGAGAGTGACAAACACCTTTGCAATTTGAGATTTATCAAAAGCTTTTCATTCTGAATGATGGCAGGGGAAATTGCATCATCCATATATCTGTCTGGGGAAGAGAAAGCAGACTGGGAAATATTTCTGCAGAATCATGGACTCTGGTGTCAGTGTCTGTTCCAAGGAAAGAAAAAATGTATGTGGAGAGTTAGAAGATTTTATAATTATATGTAAGGTTAGGTGACTGCTTTCTGGCATCCATAATGCAGGCGATAACTAGGCCAACTTTTTCTCTTACTTTTGAAAATTCAAATAGATACATTCAATTGTTCTCGAGGGTAATCAGAGGAAAAGCGTTCTCCTCTTCTTGAATTAATCTTCAGTTACAGCTCAGTATTGATCTTAAGAAATTATTAGCTTCATGTCTGGTTTAAATAGATAAAGTTCCATGGGTTTTTGTGGATTTCCATGATTTCTTTCTGTTGAGGATCTGACTCATCGTTCCAGCCTCAGCTGGTACAGCCCTAGCCAAGGTGAAGCTGTTGTGCTGGATGCAGTCCAGATACAAAGGCTTCCTCCAAGAAACATGAGGGCTTAGGGGAAAAAAGTCCTCAGTTGGCAGAGTGGTCAGTGTTATTGGGCTTCTGGTCAAATCTAAATTAGACTCAGTTTGATCCTGGAGATTTGCTTGGATGTGAATATTGGTTCTATTTTATTATATTCAAATGCAACAAAAAATTATTTGTTTCCAATCAGGAATTATTTTCAGATGCTCTTTAGTCAAAAACACATCTCTTTCAGTGAGTTTCAGGAAATCAGACCCGCTCAAGGCAAGCACAGCAAATGTTGAGTTAATGAGTGGAAAAAAATCAACAAGTTAGGTCAAATCATCTTTTACTAAAGGAGAAGTCTTGCATTACTCTTTAAAATGTCTGGAATTTACTGATGGGGAGAGGTGGGATATTGCATGGATTTGAGCTGGTACCCCATTTCCTATGTTCCTGAGATAAATGCAAATCATACCTAGATGGTTTCCAGTAGAAGTGATGCCCACTCCTGGCTGCACACCTCTGCTTCTTCCCCTTCCCTGGCTCTGGCTTTTCTCACTCTGACAACTTCAGCATATCAGGACAGCAGAAAACCCACCCAGCTGAGTGCACTGAAATCTCTGAGTGCTGGATCCACTGACACCAACAGGAGGACCCAGTGTGAGATGGAATCAGTCTGTCTGTTTCAATTAGAAGATGCCTAACTCACCAGCTTGGATTAAGCATCTGGCTTTAAGGCACCAAATGGTTTGCTGAGCGAGTAGCACCTGCCCTGCTGTAAACTTCTCACTAATGTTCTCTGCTCACATGCAGTTCCACATAAATCTGTGCAATTAGCCAGGGTCTGTTGTGCCAAGGATATCCCACATCTCTAGTACTCCCCGTGGGAGTGCAACTAGCTGAAACAGGGCTTTCTGTAGCTATGAGGTAATGTCTTTATGCTTCTCTTTCTATAACTGGGCCTAATGTTGAAAAAAGACTTAAAAATCATAAAAAAGAAAAAGGCAGATTTTCTTTATCCTCTCTGCTTAATTTTTCAAGAAATGTCATGAATCTTTTACAGGAAAGGGCCTAGCAGAAGGCATTTCTGTATTAGGGAAAATGAGGTGTAGAGCTATTTTTACACGCACTGAAATAGCACCAGACAGATTCCATTTATAGGAACTTGTACTTGTCGCCTTCTGTGCCTTGAAAAGGATAATGATTTCTGTGAAGTAATGATTGTCTCATCATAAACAGGATCCCAAGTCCTGAACCTGGTGCCCTCCCTGATATTTCTATTAAGCTTTTTGGACTAACTTCCTCGCTTCCTTTTCCCCCACCCTTTAAGCAAAGGCATTTCAATTTATTTTTTTCCCACCCACCCCCCCCCCCCCC